>JASSUY010031269.1:0-33194 GCA_032466535.1 Forpus xanthops | reverse complement strand
TACTGTAAGGGTGGTGAGGCACTGGAATGGGTTGCTCGGGGAAGTTGTGAATGCTCCATTGCTGGTGGTGTTCAAGGTTGGGTTGGATATAGCCTTGGGTGGCCTGGTTTAGTGTGAGGTGTTCCTGCTCCTGTCAGGGGGGTTGGAACTAAATGATGTTAAGGTCCTTTTCAACCCTAACTATTCTATGATTCTATGATTCTAATTTCACATTTCCTCATCTTTCTCCTTAACTTACAGTATCTCATTATGAATAAATACATGTATAAATAAATATGTGTAAATGTATATATGTGTAAATAAGCATCATGGTAACTGTAAGACTTGAATGTGACTTCTTTTTTCTAACTCTTCATATTATTTTATTTGCTTATGCTTTTTGCTTATGTTATTTCATACTAACATCTTGTCCTCTTTAATATTTGAGGGCACAAACCACATAATTTATTTGGCAATGGTATTCAAATAAAAATGTCATATCCCATACAAATGTAATTCTTATATTCACCTGAGATACTACTTATTTCCTTACCCAAAATGAAGAGAAACAGTTTAGTTTTCTTTAGAGAACATGTTATGTCCTAGTGACTATTAGGCAGCTGGGAAATACAGGGGTCATAAAGCCTCTCCGAGAGGCAACTTCTTTTTGCCATTGAAGAGCCATTGCAATTATGGGCAAGGGTTGCAAAGACATCTAAGCATTGTATTGTTTTCTGTTTTTTTTCTTAGACATTAAATTATGTCTTTTTTTTTTTTTTTTTCTTAAATAAGGGTATAGATCCATTTCATGCATTTTTTTTTTTTTTTTTGTCTACAAAATACCTAAAATATATGCAGTTATCTTTTTGATAGGGGTTGTTTTGAACTCAGTCTCTTGTTGAATATTTTAATGTTTTGTGATAATATCTACTATCCCTCTATTTCACATATTTTGTTATATTTTCATAACACCCTCCTTATCCAATTGCAAGGCTTTCTCAAAATAACTGTTTACTTTGCAGGAGGAAAACTGGCTTTGTAGCTTTTAGTTCCTCTAATACAAACATGAAATAATCAGATACAATATAATAATAGAAATAGTACAGAGAGTAACACTGAATACACTAAAAAGCCTGTGTAAATATCTTACTGTAAGAAAGGAAGAGAAGCAGACAACCAATGGGAAAATGTTTATTCAGCCACGATATATATTTTCTACATCATTCTCTTTTAATTTAGTTTCTGACTAATTATGTGTGAAGTGACATCACACTTTTACCCTTTGCTGTCAGTTACAACAAAGACCTTAATTGTTGGCTGACTTCTGGGTAATCACTACAGAAAATACATTCTAATGAATATTATTTTGTATCTGTACAGTCAGGAAATAATGGTCAGTAGTCAAAATACTGATGTTATAAAAAAAAAAAGTCAGAGAATATAGATATAAAAGTGTATTTATGCTTTCTAAACTGATTTTTTTGCTTTGTCTTTTCTCACAACCCTGAAAAAGATTGCAAAGTTCTTTGATAAGACTGTGTGCAAAGCATTGAACCATAAACCTAGACAAACCCCAAAACTGGAGTCCATTGTAAGTTCAAGCTGCATTCATTCATAGAGTTGTCCCTGCCCAGAGCAGGGGGGTTGGAACTAGATGATCTTAAGGTCTTTTCCAACCCTAACTATTCTATGATTCTGTGATTTTCACGCTTCTAAATATCCTTCTCCACATGCAAATCAATACTTTTTGCTTTAGGTCAGCTAGAGAATGGCCTAATTTATGCTTGCTCCCTGCCCTCTGTGATCATGGAAATACGACAGAAAATGCTATTTTCTGTCTTTGTGGTTGCAAAAATATATTGTGATAGAATTCTGTTTTTTCAGAACTACTGTTTCAGAATGAAAGGAGGTTGGGTGGCCAGCTGTGGGTGGTGCACGTGGCCATAGGCTATTGCTGAAGTACAGCCTCAAGACCATGAACATTTATAGCTCCATCCACCCCATATGTGTGGTTGGCTATTTTTTGAAGAGAAAAATGGTATCATAGATTTTTGTAATACAGACTGAATACTCTCAAGTGTTCCACATCAGTTCCAATTGCTAAATGTCACTAGAAATGCCTACCAGTCAAGACATTGTTAGATGACCATAAAATAGCCAATATACTTATTCTGCTCTGGAATATTTCGAGCTTGAAAATCTATTTTTTAAAATAGAAAACATAAATTCTCCAAAGCTGATGCTGAGCATAATCTTGTTTCTGAAAATAAACAGAAAGGACCCTTCTTTACAGTCTCCATTGTAAAGAGAGGATCCCAATGAGGATAGTCGTGGCTCAGAAATACCAGCATAGAGTAATAAAAATGTGTTCTACCATGTGGAATATTTTTATATAGGTATTGTTCCACAGACTTTCAAATGTTTTGTATGCCTGTGAAAAATACAATGCCCTGTTCTACCTAGCCAAGAAGTGCAAAACTCCATCTTATTGACTGAAGGATGTCAGCAGTAAGCATATTAATACTTATTCACACATACAGTGTTTTTCTTATGGCAGTCTGACATTAACTGCCCTGGGGAAAATCTTAGGGTATTCCTAGTGAAATGGCACAAAATAAATCTAATGTTTAATGGAAGCATAGATCTCTCCAGAGCTCTTTTTGAATCCTGAGGTTTTAGCCATGCAGGATGGAGCCCATTAAACAGAAGACCAGTGAAACAATATTGCAGATCAGTACATGTTTACTCATTAATGAGAAGTTCTGTTATAAAAGTGGACATTTCTTGCAGGGTGGAATCTTTTCATTCTTGGTTTTGGAGGAAGGTGGGGGGGGGGAGACAGCAGAAGGAGAGGAGGAGGAATCCTTTAGTTGTTACAGCAGGTTTTAAACTGACAAGCCTCAAAGGCAGAATACTGACTCTTTGATCTTAAAACGGTTGTAAAAGGATGGTTTCACTTGTGTTTATTTAAATATTTGCAGGTAAATGCTGATAATCTAAACTGAGTCAAAGCTGCAGAATTTAGCATAAGTGGTTTGCATATCAAGAGCCTCAAAATAAATACCAATTCAGAGACCTTAAATGTTGTCAAAAACTAATCATAACTGGAAATTAACTTGGGGCTTGCTTACGTATGGAAGTCTGTGCTCAGGAAATGGAATCATTCATTGGCAACCAACAGTCTAACAGATGTGCTTCAGCCTCCTGGAGAGGACTGTGTGGTAGCTGTTGCTATGTGCAGTCACATACTGGTGGTTTGGGGCATATCAAGAGCAAGAGGGCTACCTGGCAGGAAAGAGAAGAGCTGATCTGCTGTTTGTCCTCACCACCAGACATTCTCATGCTGGAGACATTCTTTGGAAACAGCCTGTAGCTGATCCTAGGTAATAGTTGAGAGAACTGCTTCGAGTGAGTGCTCTTGTAGACAACTTGCATTTCGCTGTTTCTGGGCCAAGTTGTTAATTCTCGAACTACTGGATTCTTGACAACTTTTTTTTGCTATTTGTAATTATTTGTATTTCAAGTAAAGGTATCACAGTTTCTAGATTACTTGATTGTCTTCAAAATCTATTTTTAGCATCCAGTTCCTGCTACTCATTTTACAGCTAATGATTTCTTGGCATAATTTTGTGCCTGTTACTTGACTGAAGGAATGTACATCCTGCATGAGCACTGTTTGGAAGTACAGATCCTTCATATTTCCTTTCCAAAAGTCAACAAAAATGATCTGTGTTTTGGAAGTCTACTGTGTGCACAAATGCTGTGCACTGATGAAAAGATACTATTAATTAGCACTTATCAAGTCAGATCATGTTTATTGCCCAACTTAATAAAATAAATGTTTCAGCTTCATGGTTCCCTTGAGGAAGGTTTAGGGCATAATCATGTACAAAACAGACTTAGGAAATCATATCAATTTGTGCAAAAATAATTTGCAAACTGCATCTTTTAGTCTGATCTGATATCTCATGTGGGAAGAGCAGCTGATCACAGTGTTACAGAGTTAGGTCAGTATTTCTTTTGTACATTTCTGTGCACTGCCAGTTTGCTGCTTACATGGACAGAAGAGATCTGCAAGACTAAGGCCTCTTCTGGGCATTAGAAATATATTAATGACAGACTCCCACATAAGGAAAAATTAGCAGCAGGTACCTGGCTTTTTCAGCTGTGTGTCATGTACAAGATCTTTCCACTTCGATTGATGCAGGGTGGCGTGTGCAAAGTTTGAGCTTTACAGGATTTTCTTCAGAGAATAAAAATTGTATGTTATCAATCAATACAGGAACTTAGTAAATTGTAGATGGTGAGTGTAAGTTTGAGTTTTCTAGAACTTGGTCTCCATGAGAAGTGAATAATATTGGGTTGAGATTTACATAGGAAATTAGGCATTGCATAGTAAATTAGCTACCTTTTTAAAGACCTAAGTCTTAAGAAGCATGATTAGGGTATTATTTATATCTAATGTCCTGAGTTAAAGTTTGCTGTTAGTACAGTCACATTAGGCTATAATTGTATTTGAAATTATTTTGAATAAGAAAAGTTTCAAGTAAAGAGTAGGCTCTTTTTATTTCAAAAATCAACAAAAAAAAGTAATTGTTGGTCAGGGTAGGAGAGGAATTTTTGAGAGTTTGTGGAAATTCTCATGGTTTTCTTCATTAGAAGAGGAGACTAAATCCTTTTCTCTGAAGGAAGGTCTGCCAGCACTGGGAGAAGCCAGAGTGCTAACAGAAATACTCAGCACCTACCTAACACCAGCCCTGCCCTCTGATGATGGTACTAAATTCTGACATTCAGAAAAATTTCTCTGCTGGTGTTGCCATAGTTCCCTGAGCTCAGCACCTGCAATCCAGCTGCCTCCCCACTGCGATGACTCATTGACCTTTCAACACTCTACTTTGTCCACCTTATTGACTCTCCAACTTCCTGCATTATTGCTTTATTCTCTAGTTCTCTGCACACTTTTCCCAGTCCTATTCTACACATCTTTTATTAGTTAGATGTCCACAGCTCATCTGACTCTGAATTTTTCATTTTCCTTATAGGATGTCTTACTATAACTTTCCTACTGCTCTCCCTACATCTCTTTTCCTCATTCCCAACTCCTGTCCGCATAACACTCTTAGAGTAGTTTGAATATCTAGATGTTACCCCAAGTTATTATTATTGTAAAACATAATATTAAGTAGCCAGCAAGCAGTCACACCTGGTCATTAACAACAGTCAGTATAACCCTGTTCCTGTCTGACCTTCCTTTTATTTTCTTTTTCCTTTCCTATTTTTCTTTTGAATACACGTCTGCATATCTGGTGATCCCGTTGAAAATGCAGATTTAGTATTTTCTTCTTGTAAAACCTAAAACACGCTTCCAAAGATTAGGCTAAAGCCGATCAAAACTTTCACACTACCATCTCATTAGTTTTTTACACAATGTTAAGTTAGGAGCTAAAAAGAAAAGCAGAATTAATCTGGTGTATGATTTAAGTAAGATCAGAGTATGGACAGAAGTGTCTTCATGGTTGTAGGAAGACTATTAGATATTACATAGGATTCATTTATATCGGTGAGAGTGACTAGTTATAATGTAGTAGCTTGCTTAGTTTCCTTCTAATAAGGAATTATATGTTTAATACATGCCTATATAAGAATATGATCTTTTGTCAGATTATTTTACATGTCACAGCATAGTGAATTTTATTTCAGATGAAGTGTAATTCTTCACAGCATTAAGTTCCATCTGTGAAATACCCAAAATCTCAATTTCTAATACTTTAAGAATTCTGAACACCTCAAGAAATTCTGCTCATGAGTCTTAATGACAGTTCTTGGACTACATACAAACGTGGGAAGCCAATTGCTGGCTGTTCAGTCCCGAAATATAAGTGAATTTATCATGATGTGGACCTCAGAAGATTTAGTTCCATGTACTAAGTCTTGGGGGTTTTCAACAACAAAATCTTAGGCTTCCGATCCTGCTAGTAAATGGTCATCTTAAATACATAATCAATTCAACTGAGTTATCTGGGACTGCTCAAGCCCCTAAAGTTGATAGCGCAGTTGTAAGATCATGGCCTTCACAGGGGGGAGGAATACTTCTATGGGGATTTATTTCAGTTCAGAAGCATTGTTAACTGTAAGCCCTTGTGAATGAAACTAAGACTATATCACCAGGTTTATGGCATTGCTTCACTTTACAGTCACTGTCATAAACCCTAGATTAATATGGTTCCATTGCGTATATTTTACACATTCTTTCCTAAGAATAAGTTTGTGATAAGCCATTTTCAGTCTTTTTCCTATAACAGTTTTTGTTACATGATTTCCAAAATCTAATGCCTAATATGATCTTTGAAAAGCCTTAAACTTTTAACTGACTTTAAACATGAAGTGAGTGAATAAATTGCTATGGAGTCTATGATTTGATCCCAGGAAATCCTGATTAATAGCCTTTAGGGGTTTTTTAGACCACCCGGAATACATTGTGAAAAACAGTTGAATCATTTTATGGCCACTCAGGTTGTAATTCAAGCTACTAAATTTACAGCAATTTTTTTTTAAACTCTAAATGAAGATGTAAGTATTTATATTTCTTCATATCAGAGCATATGCTGAACACATTTCTTGCTTTGTTTAGTTTAGTTAACAACCTAAAATCTATTTTGGATATAAAAAGAGCCTAATCCAAAATTAATGTAACTAATGTGAAAATAATTATATTTATTATATTCCTATTGGATTTCATTGATCAGGACTTGTACATTTAAAAATGGAATTAATTTGCATGCGTGTTTTAGAAACCTTCTCAATAAAATTTTTTGGAGGAAGTAAAAATGTAAAATAATTTTGCAAGCTAATTTGTCATGTAATCATTTTTCTCTTTATTTAATGTGTAGTTTATTAAAACTTTTAAGAACATGGTATTTGCATTTTAGTCTTTATTAGTTGTAATATCAATCAAAAGAAAGATATACTTACTGTTGGTTTAAATCTTGACATTTCTAGTCAAGGTCAAAACATAGAGATAACTGGGTCATTTTGGTTTAATAACTTGTGAATCTTTGGTGCTTATCACCTTACGGAAACTTAATTCCTTCATAGACTATATTTCCAGAAACTTGAATTGGTGTTGATTCTGGAATGGGACTGGACAAAGGTGGTAAAACGGCCTGTCATATGAAACTGCTGTATAAAAGGCTCCGTCTATATAGAGGATGTTTTCGTCTACATGTGCTAGATTCATGTGCACATAGAGGTTGGATTTCTTTCTTATTAAACATGGGATTCTTTTGATCATAGAATCTACAGTTATGATGTAGATGCAAAAGAAAAAAAAACAGTCTTCTACAGTGCTACAACAGAAAGCTAGTTATTGAAAAATAATTTTCATATTGTGCAAAATTTAACAAATTCTATTGAGTATTAAAGTAAAGAAAACATATATATATAAACCTCTGATAGTTAAGTAGCTGAAATAGAATATATTTGCATTGTCTTTGCAATATGCTCAGATTTGCTTTTATTTTCAAGAAGAAATAAATGATTTTCCACAGAATGGTAAATTGAGTTTAGTATTTCTAAAATGCTCTTAACATAGAGAAAGGAATCACATTCTAATACTAGTGCTTATCACAGCTTTTAAGGCATCACCATCCCCCCTCAAGCTTTCTATTCTTAAATAAAAAAGAAAAAATCCTATTGTTTTCCTCTGTTCACTTTGCCTCTAGTGATTGATGTAGAATTTTACTGCCATCCAATGGCAAGGACCTATTATAGCCTAAGTAAATGTCTAATGGTTTTTGATCAAATTGCAGCCTGGGGAATTTAACTTATGTAGTACACTTAGAACTTACATCAATACATCTCTGTTCGTTACACAGTAAGAAAGAAATATGACTACAGTTTCAATTTATTCTGCGTTTCCTAATTCAATTTTACCCTGAATTACTAATATTGTGGTACATAATTACCTAAATGAATAAATCAACCTAAGCTACTCACTAAAAAGAACATTAGCGTATAATATTAATTTTTGCATGTACCTTGTCATGTTGGTTTAAAAGATTCCTTTCTTTACAATTAAGAGCTTTTTCCTAGTTGGCAGAATATACTTTTGCTAAAATATTCTTCTCCCTTTTCCTTACCATGTCTGGAGACTTTACACTTATTGTGCACTAAAGATTTGCTTTATAACTCTCGAATGTGTTATAAGCATTTTTTGTGCTGCTTTTTTTTTTTTTTTCCTTTTTACTCACACACAAACTCCTTACAAAGACAACTGCTTAAAGCTATGATCTTAAATACATGGATTTGATATGCTTTTGTTCTCTGTGCTTTTCAGATTGAGCTTTGACTGGCTGTCCAAACAGTCATTTTTTAGGGTTCTAAGAAGCAGCCTAGCATTAACACATATATTTTTTCAAGTGTTTATTATGAAGGGGAAATAATATCGATACATCTAAAGGAAACAACCTTAGATGGGCAAGAACATTAAGCAAAGCCTCCATCTTGTACTGCAAAAAAAAGTTGCAATAATTAGTGTCTGATAAAGAAAAAACTCCTATCATAATTGAGGAAAATCTAAATTTAGAATAAAAGAAAAAAATAAGTAACACAGAAAAAGAATACTCTTATTTCTATTGTTTCATTCTAGCTGTAAGACTCCTCATGTACTATCACTTCATTAGGATTGCTCTCCATTGTTTGCTAAAGCAAATGGACACTTCCTGTGACATAAAAGAAATCTAAACCATGTCCCAGTCATATATTTGTATCTGCTGCATGGATGGCTGCATGTTGTCCCATGTGTATTTCAATTCAAACATTTGTAAAAACATTTTTTTTTGGCTTCTCACAAAGATGCAACCAGTGGATAGCTACTTTAAGCATCACAACATTTAGGAATATTTTGTTAAATGTTCTGTTGATCTGTTGCCATTATTTAAATTCTTTTTAAGAACTCTGTCCACAGTCTTTGACTATAGCCATAGCTGTATAGAAAGATTAATTTTTGATTAAACTGCATCATTAACCTGGAGCACTCCACAGCCTGTAAATTATTTGAGATCAAAAAAGAAAACAGAATATAGCACAAAGTCCCAGAAGACTCCGACATATGCCTTATTTATCCACACCTCAGACAAATTCTACACCTATGAAAACAATTACAAAATGAAGACCTTCTTTCTATAACTGAAATACCTTGATATTAATCAGAGCAAAGTCTTTGGGGTTCATGTGCATAGAAAAGAGCACCATGAGTAAAAAATATCAATATCAAAATGGATATATATTTGCTATTTGCTACTTTAGTGCTTTACTTCTAGAAAGATGGGTGTAATAGGAAAGTACAAAGAGAAAATGAGAATCATAGGAAGTAAGTTATTTCTATTATTGTTTTTTTTCTGTAATTAATATCAGGACACAACAACTACACTTGGAAAACACAGCTCACTTCTCAGTATTGCTGTATTAGCAAATGATTGGAAAATAAGTGAAAAAATTTCTCTATACTTTCAAATTTGAAAATTGAAGTTTCATTCAATGTTGATGTTTATAATCTTTAAAACTGGTAGAAAACAGGTGCAGGTCGTCATGGTATCACAACATGCAGATATTTTTTATTTCCTCCCCCAGAATTTAGATTGTCAGAGTCCCAGTCTCAGAAAAGCAGTGTAGATGAGTACAGCGCATGAGTTCCTTCTAGGGAATATCCCTTTATTGTTAGCTAAGTGGCTAACTAATTTTTTAAAATGTTCTTATTGCTATAGTTCTGAATGTTTTTTCAATAGGTGCTTAGGTCAATTTATTGAGTGAAATCAGTTTCAAATTAATTTGTGCAGTTTTAATACTCCAATATGTCTTTCACGAAGCAGATACTCTCTTGTGTTCCTCAAAAGTCAGTTTCCATAAATGCATTGGAGAAAAAACTTGATTTAACCAATTCTTGCTTCATGTTTTGAATAATAGTTTGGGTTGGTTTTTTTTTTTTTTCTTCTCTGTGCTTTGAAGGAAAGGTCTGTATGACAGTTAACAAAGCTGCCTGACTTTGTAGCCCATATTTTATGAGACATGAGATAACATGATCTCTGCATGGGTCTCCGTGAGTTCAGCTGGCCACAGCACATAGGCAGGCTTCAGGAAATGGAGACTTCTCCCCCACTTCTGCACACAGATGTGGATCTGCTAGTGGGGGGCACCACAGATCACAGGCATAGCACAAAGAAGGTGTTTGGGAGTTGGGTGAAGTGTGCTTAGGCAGATTTTGGGCTATGCCATTGCTCTTGTGTTCCTGCCAACACAAGCAGAGCTGGTAAAGTGGAGACCATGGAGAATACAGCCTGTAGTATTTGTAATGAGCTATAGTTGCCTCCGCTCAGCTATTTCCCCACTGCAGGAAATGTCGGCAGCCTATCCATCCATGACTTGTTTTGGCCAAGAGAGGAGGAGAGCCTTTGTGGTGACACGAGGTGGCACATGTAGCCCTATAGGAAGCAAGAAGGAGCACCCAGCCACCAGCCTTACCCTGGGAGAACTTTCTGCTCATCACCTGAAATGTAAATGAATATTCAAACAATACACGAAAATAACTGGAAGACAAGCTACCACTAAATCACCAGCCCTCATTCCTGAAAAAGCTGCTCACAGTCAATTGCCTTTTTCCTAGTTTCATTTTCTTTGTGCATATTATAATGTTCTGTGTGTTCAGTGACAATCCCTACAGTGAAGCTGCATTTCATTTCCTCTGACCACTAAAACTGTGATCTGCTTTACTTGCCTGAAACAAGTATCATGCACAGATTTTAATTATTTAGTCATGATTTAGCATGCATGATATATGGGTATCATTACCAATAGCTGCAATATCTCTTGGCTATTTAACATGAGGAAGATGCTCTTTGTTATTAACATCTGTTCATCAGGGACACAGACCTTCTCAGCATTACTAGCACCTTCTGTTTTTGTCAGGAGAAGGGAAAGTGATCAAGAGCCTCATCAGAGCCTAATTTGGCACTGATGTGTTTTCCTTTCTCTTAGCATAGCTTAGATCTAAATTGTCCCTTAAAATTATAGCAGCTTTTAAAATACTGCTCAATAACTAGATCTGACTAGGCATAGACTAAGATGGTTCAGATACAAATGTAACATTACTTAAATGTTATGGTTGTGTGTGGGCTAAAAGATGAAAAATAAGTTAATAAAAGACGTGGTGGAATTAGAAAATAAGATTAGTGAATTGCTTTAGCTGTGAAACCATCTTCTAGCTACGAAAAAATGGCTTATTTTTCCCCCACTAAGCTCATTCTAGTTTTGATGCAGCCCCATGAAGGCCTCACAGCAGAAATGTCCCCGTCACATTTACCTTGTTATTATAGCAGGCATCTTATTAAGCCTTTTAAGGGTACATCTTCAGTTCACAGTAAAACAAGGCTCTGGTTCTTTGCTGTTTTTCTCCAGTGAGTTTATAGCAGAGGCCCCGAGCCATTTGTAGAAAGGTGTCTCAGCTAGGCTGCTTTCCAGGTGAGTTCAACCTGAAGGAATGGATGTACTTTGAGGAAAGACTGCACTTGAACATTTTTGCAGATCCCTCTTAAAGCAAAGGTAAACAAAAAAAGGATTTCTAAGAAAGTATTCGATCCTGTAAGTGCTGCCAATGCCAACCAAATATAACAACGTTTGTGCTCCAGACTATTATTTCTACCTAAAAGTATCAAAATCTGATCATGTAGATAAAAGAGGAATCTTCTCATGAATATACCCTACATGATTAAAACTACAGCTCCCTATGGTTTAGACATGGAAGACATTTTAATTATCTATCTAACATCTTTCTATTTCTGAAATTTTGACTGCAAATGTTTCTGACATAGTGTTTCATGGAGTATCCTTTCCTTGTACTGTGCTTTTTTTCATGCTCCAGATGTACAATAAACAACAAAAGCCTGTTTTATCTTTTACTCTCCATCAGATGAAAGTGAAAGATAACTGAAAGAAAAAAAAAACCTTTTAAAGAATATGTTTTAATCATAGATATCCTGCTTATAATCTAAAAGTCTCATAACAATCTCAAATATGCTTTACCAAATAGACACAAACTACACAGAACTGGAAAACCCAAATATTAACACTAGTGTAAATAAATAAATTAAGAAAAAATTAGCAAAGAAAAACCTTACCACTTTCTCATTTTGCCAGGCAAAAACATTAAAAATTTTGCATATAATTATTATTTTTAATCAATTTTAGCAAATTTCAGTACCATCCTATCGAAACCTAACAGCATGGAAAAAAAATTGCCATGATAATCATATGCATGTTTTGATTTTGAATATATGAGTAAGAGCAACTCAAATGCCAGGGTCATTTTCCAAATGTAATACAGCCTACAGGGTAATACTTCTACTAAAAATATATGAGAACCTAAACGTAGCATATGAAAGGCAGATATCAAGTTTACAGTAAAATGCCTTTAAAGTCTATATTAGAGTGACCACATAGATAGTTTTAAAACATAGGGTTATTATATATTCTACATGAGAAATACGA
Organism: Forpus xanthops; assembly: GCA_032466535.1. NCBI lineage: Eukaryota > Metazoa > Chordata > Aves > Psittaciformes > Psittacidae > Forpus > Forpus xanthops. The sequence goes on along the minus strand of JASSUY010031269.1, from coordinate 20,675 downwards.
AGAAACTTGGACAGTCTGTGCTGAATGCTTGAGGGTTTTCTAAAACTGCCATATCACTTTTTAAGCTAGAGTAATGGCCTGATTGTTCAATATACCTAAAATCCTGTCAAATACTTTCTCAAGTTTCCTAGACTTGTCCCTAAGTTCAACCAGTATGAAGCAAATGACTGATAACTTTCAGACCAGGTTTTGACCCATAGAAAATGTCTACTCTATGAAAATAAATGCAGTAATAGGATGGGTGAGCTGGTGAAGATTTTAGCTTGCAAGGCAGAGCTATGCTCTGTAGCTTGTCTAAGCAGGGTTTAACTTCATTACCCAAGGAGTATTCGCTGCTGCATTTGGCAGCCTCTCACAGGATGTGCTAGCTGAAGCACAGCAGCGTGCAAACATGGCTGGCATCTGAACCAGAGTCTTCGTGGCAGCTGGTGCCCAGACCTGTGCCAGCATGGGCTGTGCTTTGTGACACTTCAGTGTCGCTTTGTCTATTATCTTCAGTCAGGTGAATAGTGAATTCAGGATTTGTAAACATGTTTGTAAAAGAAGTCTCGAAACCAGGGATGTGCTTTGTGAGATAGGTGAATGAATATGACCTTTTCACATGAGAAGAAGAAAACGAAAGAAAAATGAACTAGTGAATTCAGAGTACTTTGTAAAACCAGATTAAGCACTTTGATGGTAATCTAGTTTGTGCACAATGTGTATTTACATAAGTTCATCAATTGATTCTTACATCCATAACCTCATGTTGGGGAGGCGTGTATCTTTAGAAAATCTGCTTTTTTAAAAAGCAGTTATGTCAAACTCATTTTATATGATGGTCTTGATCTGATATCCTGGTGCTCGGTAGCAAATACATTCAGCAGAAGTTAATAAGTTAAACAGTATTAATAGAAAAATAAGCTATATTGTTATTCTATTTGCATTGTTAACCAATAGGTGCCTGTTAATAACTCTAGCAGGGAGACGGGGGGGGGGGGGGGAGGAACGAGTCCTATATCTGCTGCCTCTTTTATGCTCACCTGAATAAAAATGGGGCTTTGGAGGCTGATGTGATCAGCTTTCTGTCAGCTGAATTGTGACTTATTTGTATCATGGGTGAAGGGGCGCCCTAGGGCCTCCTCTGTATTACCTCAAGCACAGCAACATAGACGCTGCTCTCAGATGCAGGCAAGTGCAGCTGGTCTCCTCCTGCACATAGCCCTATATGCCTGCTAGATCTGTGATGGCTGTGTATATGCTCAGCTCCCGTGTTGTCTGGTTGTGTTTCCAGAGAAGGAGGTAGAAGAAAGATAAGTTATCTCAAAGTCAGTCAGATCCAGCTGGGGTCTGCTAAGTCAACACAGGTTATGCTCATTGAACTAAATATGTGGAAATTCTCTTTTGGCAGCAGCCAGATTTCAAAAAGTCTTTTTCTGGATACATGTATTACTGTATTAATGCATGGACCCATTAATATCTAAAACTGACCTTAATATAATGAACCAGATGCTTAGAGCATAATGCAGGTATATCGAATAGCTCTGCAGGAGACAGCTTTGATGCAGCAAAACTCATACTGTTTTGGAGTTAATTCATTAGTCTAACTGACCCATTTCTGATTTTTCACAAAGATGGCAAGACATATGTGCACTGTGCTGGGTTTGAATTTTATAATATTTTTCTTCTCTGGGCTTTTGCATCAAGTATAACCAAGTCCCTCATTCTCAGAGAATCAGAGAATGAAGTTGGTTGTGTTACATAGACTCATAGAATGGTTTGGGTTGGAAAGGACCTTAAAAATCATCTAGTTCCAAACCCCTTGACATGGGCAAGGCTGCCTCACACTAGACCATGTTGCCAAAGGCTCTGTCCAGCCTGGCCTTGAACACTGCCAGGGAATGAGCATTCACCACTTCTTTAGGCAACCTGTTCCAGTGCCTCAGCACTCTCACAGTAAATAACTTCTTCCTTATTTCTAACCTGAACTTGCCCTGTTTAAGTTTGAACCCTTTACCCCTTGTCCTATTGCTGCAGTCCCTGACAAGGAGTCCCTCCCTGGCATCCTTGTGGGCCCCTTCATATATTGGAAAGCTGCTATGAGGTTTGATGGCACACACACACACACACTACAAGAAACACACTGGGAGTTGCTGCTGAACTACTCTAATCTACACAAACTGCTGTAGCAATTCCTCTAAGCTGAATAAATGTAGAGTATTTGGAGTTGTTTCTGAAAGCACCATGTTTCACTTGAAAATGTTAATTTCTTCTTTCCCCAGCTCACAATCCAAGCCTTGCTCTCCTTGGAGCACAGGAGTGTTTTAAACATGTATCTGGGGCAAAGACATTTTTAAAAGATGTCTTGCATGCTCAGCTCTGATTTGATCTATAAGATCACCTGCACTTATGCAAGTTTTGATAATTTAGGTGATGCCATAAGAGTTTTATGAGCTTCTGCTTCTGCTCAGCATCTGCACAACAGGCCACATACAGAAGTCGTGCATGCAAGATTTTGACCATTAATGTTCTGATATGGTAATAAGTCACGGGGCTGTCAAAATTCACTGCTATCTCTTAGCAAGGCTGCCTTATGTTGGCAAAAATAAATGCAGGAATTGAATTTGCTTTAGGTGTCTTTCCAAGTATATAGGGATGCTGGGGAGGGACTCTTCATTAGGGAGGCACTGGAATGGGTTGCCCAGGGAAGCTGTGAATGCTCCATCGCTGGCGGTGTTCAAGGCCGGGTTGGACATAGCCTTGGGTGGCATGGTTTAGTGGGAGGTGTCCCTGCCCAGAGCAGGGGGGTTGGAACTAGATGATCTTAAAGTCCTTTCCAACCCTATCTATTCTATGATTCTATGATTCTGTGACTGTACTGAGAGGACAAGGGGTAACGGGTTCAAACTTATACAGGGGAAGTTTAGATTGGACCTGAGGAAGAAATCTTTACTGTGCAGGTGGTGAGGCACTGGAATGGGTTGTCCAGGGAAGTTGTGAATGCTTCATTGCTGGTGGTGTTCAAGGCTAAGTTGGACAGAGCCTTGGGTGGCATGATTTAGTAGGAGCTGTCCCTGGGGAGTTGGAAGTAGACTATCTTAAAGTCCTTTTCAACCCTAAATATTCTACAATCCTATGATTATATATATATATATATAAAGCTTTAAGTTAATAAACTAATGATAGCCAACCAAGATAGTGCATGAAAAATTCTGGGATAACCCATACCACTTTTCATGCTCAGAATGGAGCATATTCACTTCTGAACCAAGGAGGAAAGAATTCTGGTCTGTCACCTTCCCCGTGCCATCCCTGCAGGGTTAACAGCAGCACTCAATCTGGGAGCTCTGTGCACCTGTGGGGCCAAGCCCCACCCCTGCATGGGGCTATCAAAGCCTGGGCTTTTTTTACTAGTTGTTGGAGAGAAGTAGTGAAGCATCTTTGGGGGTTGGCTAGGAAGCAGTTGAATGGAAGGCTTTTTAAATGCTGTTTTGGCTGTAAAACTGAAGAGGTTGACTGGAAGTAGTAAGTGATTTTACATGGATATCATAGTTGTGGAGCCATGCTGGGTAATGGAAAGCACTGCCATTTTAAAGAGGTGTGGCAATAAGCAAGAGAGGTTTGAGAAGAAGAGAGCTCCCCGTATCAGGTTAGTCTGCGGTAGTGGCTACTCCTGTGGCTTCCAACTTTCCTTCACATCAGGGTTTCTTAGGAGTTATATGTGGCTTTGGTGAGAAGGTTTGTTTGGCAGAGTGAAGGAATGGTATTCATTTATAGTTATGTATAGCAGGAAGTATAGACCTTCAAAAGGTTGCTGGCTGATTTCCTGAAAAACAAATTTCCAGAAGCAAATACTGTTATATTACTGAAAGATAAACATTTAACCAGTCAAGAAAAACTAATTGCTGTAAAATGTTTCACGTGGATGCTGTAAATGTAGTTGTGATATGGAAATGAAGGGTTAATTTTTGGTAAATACTTATGTTTTGCCTGGGATAGAAATGGTGAGTTCTTGGTTTTTAACTCAGTTTGGGATAACTGTTACATAATGTTTCAAATCCAGTGGAATTGCTATGATGGGGAGCTAGTTTTCTGGTGCTGCATGGTGGAGCTGGGGTGATGTGTTTGGTGAGGTGTTTTTTGTTTTTTTTTTTTTCCTTTATTTTGTCTGAGTTGTGAAGAATGCTGAAGTAACAGCAAGGAAACAAAGTTGGTAAAGCACAAGAGTAATAAGTCGTGTCCAAATACTGTCTTCTGTGTTTTTTTTCTCTTTGCTCTGTAAGCAGCTTCAGAGCTTGAAAGGCAATTCAGTCTACTTAATCAGTTCTAATTCAAGAATTCAGTACACTGAAAATTGTTATTTGTGTCATGAAATTGCTCTAAAGGTTAAAATATCTTATGTGCTAGCACAGCAAGTTTCCCTTGAGGTTCTATCAGAACTGAATTTAAATGGCTTTGAGTCCAGGTAATTCCAGGCCAATTAGGTTCAACCACACTGAACCTGGAAGATGGCCTCATTCAGGAAGTGGCAAATCCATGTATAGAAAACCCCACCCATATTCTGCTCCAGGGGCTGGGTATAAATTTTTAGTCGTTCGGATTAATCTTTTAAGCTAGGGAACATAAGCATCCGGTAGCTTGCATTTTCAGAATTTGGTAACAATGTCTCCAACTGCTTATTTCACTTTGTCTGTAATAATGTCCCATTTCATTCTCCATGTATTATTCATATATATCTTAACTTCAGTGAATTGGTTATCAAATTTAAAGTCACACTACATCTGAGATATAAACACTATCACACTGGATTTGAGAACACAATATGCCTTATCATAATTACTCCCATGCTGAGGTAAGGTTCCCACCTGTTTTTGTGATGATGCCAAGGCTTTTCTGCTTATCAGTGCCTTTTTGTACCTGTAGAACAAATGCAAGCTTTTACAGGTCTTTTCCTCTTGGGCCCTTTCTTTACACAGCCAAATTTTTTACATTTCATGCTCAGCCTTCTGATTAGCTGTTTGCTGCCACGTGTGAAAGTAGCGTTAGCCACTTGGGGATGTGCTGCTTTTGATTGCTGAAATTACTGTGTGCACCCTTCATACTCTTCCGGCAGAACTGCCAAAGGGTGCTCCTTATGTTACACAGGGAACATCTCCTGCAGTAAGCCCAGGCAATGCTCATCCTGCCTGGCAGTCCTTGTCTTCATTTGCTCCCCCGAAAATTTTATTATTTCAGAAGTGAACAAAGAAGCTACTATTGACTTGGCAGAGTGTTTCTACAAACAACTCTTTGGTATTGTTGGGATGGGGATTATAGCAGCATTCCTGTGCAGTGGGACAGTGTGTGGCAATGGGCTGGCAGCTTGCCTGTGTTTGCATGGCAGAGGGGTTCTGCTAAAGCCCTGAACATTCCTGTTACCTGTGGCACCATGGAAATAAAGCTGGTCATGTAGGTTGGTCTTTCTGTTTAATTACTGAATCTTGCCTGGAAGTTTGTGGACTGGCTGGCCTCTTACCTATTCAGAGTCATAGCTTTCCACAGATATTTGCTGTTGGTTACCTCTCTCCTCTGTAGTTTTCCGAGCACCATAATTTCTTATTTGTTGTTGGTTCTCTAGCCTGTTCATTACCATGAGCTAGTCAGCTATCTCGAATTCTAATGATGTCTCCTTATAATACATATACACAAATACATACATAATATGTATAATATGTATTTGTATATAAAAATAATACACAATAATTTTTTTTTGGGGTTGGACAGTTATTGCACAACTATACTTGTATCTTCAACCTGTATTTTTGTCAGGCCACATAGCAAAACCCTGGTTTGGAGGTGGGGTAGGGAAAAAAGACTCAACATTTTAGGCAGGAAGTAATCACGTTTAAGTGGCCTATGAGCTGCTTAGCTGCAATTCATTTGGTATATAACTAATAAGTATCAAATGTGTTCAAATAAAAATCTCTAGAAGTCTGTAATTTGAATGTTCTTTAACATTATTTTTTTTCATGGAAAGCAAACCTAAGTTAAATGTAAAAAGAAAATTAAATTAGAATTGGCTTGTGTCATGTTAAACATGAAAATGCTGAAATTTTGCTCAGTTTCTCTGTATTTTCTCATGTTTAAGATGAAGGTAATATGTACAGTTGTTGCTTTATACAGAAAGCTGAACTTTTCTTTGACCTTTGCAATGCCTAGGGTCAACAGCGCATAGATGAAGTGAGAAAATTTTATTTGGATTTGTTGCCTATCTATAATTAAAACCACTAATGTTGTTGTAATGCTGCCTTTGTTACAGAGATCTCAGTGGTAAGCGCAACATCTCACCTTATGTTATCCTCAAGAAGCCTTTCATGCTTATGTATTTAATTATCTAGCTTTCTTTTAATGTATTTGTCAAGCAATCTTAAGTATATTATTGCAATACCATATCTGCAATAGTATCTCCACATAAACAAATGTGCTTTTTGACTACAGCATTGAGAACTCCCTCTGGTTGGATTCCCAAACTGCTCTGCAGGTTGCTGGCTACAGCAGACTACCAAAACAAATCTCTTACCGTGATCAAGGTCAGAGCCAGGTCAGTCATTCACAGAATATTACATCTCTTCTTGGAAGCAGGAAGCATTTGATATTTGATTTCCCTATATACCATCCTTTGATGGATTTTCCTTTTCTTTCCTGCAGAGGGAAAAAACTGTTATGTTAAAACTGTTATATGTATTTACATATAATGACTGAGATATATTTAATACTGATAGTGCCCTGGAAAACCATTAAGGAAATGCGTCTTCTGGCTCTGCAAAAATACGTAGTGTGTTGTTCTGCTGGAGTCTAAGGTAATAATTTGTGGAAAAGTGCGTTCACATGAGGACACTGGTTGTAGTGGTTTACATTCACATCAGTTATTTCAGTAGATGTTTAATTCTCAGATAGATTTCTGCAATGATTTGTGAATGATCTCGAAAAGGAACATAGCTACCACTTTAGATGGTCAAGTTTACCTTGGTTACCTTGCTTATTATGGTAAGCTAATTTGACAAAGCAAGATCAAGGCTTCAATTTTCTGTATATATATCTACAGCTATGGAAAACTAGCTGACTGATGTGGCTGAAAACTGATCGATGTGTATGTGTACTTCAAAATCATTTGACTCTAGAATTTTTGTACCAAAAATATCAAAAAGATTGCTAACCCTGTAGGAGGACTCTTATTTTTCATTGTGGTTTTTTTTTTGTTTTTTTTTTTTTTTTTTTAATTTCTGAAAGATCTAGACAAGTTGTGGCATATCTTACATCTTTAGTAAAAAAGTGGTATCATTGTCAGTATGCTGTAAATGTTGTGCTGGAATAGAGAAAAAAACTGGTTTTAGGAGGTCATAAATGAGGAAAAAAACCCCAGTTAACTGAAATAAAATTGCTGTCTGTTGCAAGGTCAGATATGTGTTACTGAAATTCCAAGGTCATGTGAATGATGCCAAAGCATTTTTCTGAACTTAGGAGCAATGATAAACACTACGCCTTGGTAGACCATACTCATACTGCAGTGTGAATGCCCTCCCTCACAGAATCATACAATGGTTAGGATTGGAAAGGGCCATAATGCCATCTGGCTCCCGCTCCTGTCCAACCTAGCCTCAAACACTGCCAGGGATAGAGCATATTGTAGTCTTTCATGAAGGACCTCAACACACAGTCAGTGGCCAAAGGAGACCAAGATCAAAATGCATTAAGCTAAAGAAAGACCCTGGAAAAATCAAAGTACATGTAATTTAATTAATTCTAATTTGCAGAATTGAATAGTTTTACTAGTTGATTTGTATGCTGCTTAGACACAACTTGTGCTCTAAATGCTTGAACATATAAAAAGATAGAATTTGAGGGATTAACAAATTGTGCTCAGCAGCACATTATTTTTTGAGAGTGCATAAGAAACCATGGAATATATTAATTTAAAAACCGTTATTGAAAATCTTGTGTGCAACTGATTAAGCTGTGTTGTCAAACTAGACAAAAAATGTTGTTTTTTTTTTTGTGTAAATCTAAGACAATTAAGGCAATGTTATTTGGATTCCAAGCACTGCAGAATAGTAAGAAGGTTGCTAGTAAGAATAACAATCTGAGTTTATCTTCTGGTAAGTAGAAAGAAAAGCAAGATTAACACTTTCTGTGGATCACTCTTACACCTTACATGAAAGTAAGCACTTCTCATTTCTGTACAAGTAAGCTCTACAATTAGTGTAATCCCTGTTTACATATAAGGAAGAAAAATAGATTTTTCTTATTATTCCTGATCCAGAAGTTTCCAATTAAGTAACACTGAGCCATATACCACAAACAACACAAAATAATGCAATACACTCCTTAAATGCAACAGCTTCCTAAATAACAAGATCACTTGACTATTCTTGGTTTCAGGAACAGCTCATAGTAAAGGTGGGCCTCGTCAGGATAGTCTGTAAATCGCACATACCCAAGAGAAGCTATAACCCCCCTGTGCTGCAGACCTATGTTTCCCTATTTCCACTGTCTGTGTGGAGAATGAGTCAGATGATGACTGAGCTAGTCTAAATCATGTCATATCTGATGTACCAGAAGAGACAGACAGGTAATTGTCTCCTGTTGCTTCACCATCCTAATCTGGCTGTGCGGAAATCCTGCATTGTGCAGTTAGATTCTTCTACTACCTTGATAAAGTGTGTAATCAATCGTAGATTGTACTTATTTTGGCATTTGTCTTGCTATTCATGACAGATAGACTAAAATATGAAGTAAATCCTAATTCAGAGTGCCTATGATGAATGGTTGGCTTTCTCTTACTGTTGCTCATAGTCCTGTAAGCAACTTGTTGTTAAAGACTAAGATGGTAGAAGGAAATTGCCTTGGAAGTTTTTATGGCTCGTTACCTTCCTATTTATTTTTCTAGCTTCCAGTGTCCTGGCCAAGATTGTTGTGTTTTTTTTTTTTTTTCCCTCACTAATTTCTTTGCAATCAGTTTTACAGTTTAACTGACTAGGAAGCTGAAGTTTAGGTATGCCAGTCACTTTTCAGAGTTATTTTTGGATAGAGAGACTAATATTCAAGGCAGGCATGTGAAGTCTTTCACAAACATGGTGACTGTCTTTCAGGAAGATATAGATGTGATTTTTGACATTTGCATTAAATCAAAACCTGAAAAGGTAGAGACACTCTTCCATCTAGGAAACCTGTTGGTGCTGGATTACTGCAACAAATACAGTGATCTTTCATCCAAACAGCTTCCTTCACTGAAAAAGAAACACATAGATGCACATAATATACCTTTTTGGTTTCTTCTCTCCAATTATGCTAACAAGTGTCATGCTGAGAAAGGATTAAGGCTGGTGGACGATCAAAGACAATGCTTGTTTCTTGGTAAAAAGGTGTGAAAAGATATAGGCACTAGTGCTGGAGTTATTAGGCATACCTGCAGGAGGCCACATGACTAAGTTAGGCCATGAGAAACTGAAGTATAGAACATGCTTAGTCACTATTCTAAGCTCTTCAATGACATCTTTAACACCTTTTGATTCGAAAGGAAAAGCCACAATGCAAATATTCCCCTGGCAGGTTCTGCTCAGTGTTTGCAGCTCAGCAGGGCAGCACGACACCTGGCTGAGTAAAATTCCCAGTGGGAGACCTACACTCGCCCTGCCAGCAGGGCACAGGCACCTGCAGGCGCTCAGAAAGCAAAGCTGAAGATTAAAGAGGCAGGAAGGTCCTATGAAATAAGCCCTCTACCAATTTCATTCTGTAGTAAAAGAGAATTAAAAGGTAGAATTGAAAGAAATGTTATGTAAGTACCTCTAATACTTTTTATTAACCTTATTATTGCTTCTTTGGAGAACTTCAAAGAATAGCCAAAGCAAGATGGTCAGAATAAGACAAAATTTCTTGTTCAATTGCATTACCAAGCAATTATGACTTATACTTTAAAATAAAATTTATACATGCTTTGGCTTCCTTGCTATTATTTTTTTAAAGTCTTTCCTGAATATATTTTACTTTAATTTCAATCAGAAAGATTAGGAGAGTGAATCAATTTTACTTCTTCTTTGTGGCTGGCTGTTTATTCTATCTTTTCAATATATTCCTAACTTTGTATGTGCAGTTCTTTTTGGAAAACCATAATTATATCTTGCCTGGTTTCTGCCTATGTGCACTATTGATACTAGCCTGTGAAACTGAGTGGTGTCCAATTGAACTAATCATAAAATACTATGCAAACATCTCCCTGCATCAAGGTTATATATTAGGTTACATTCCACGCAGACAATGTGAAATAAAAATATTGTAACTGAGAAATGGGTATCTAATACAAATGTTATTAATGTACCTCCCAAAGACTGCTCAGAGGCAAAGGCGACTGCAGGGGCGGAGGTAGATGGTTACAGGCTGCCTTCTCTAACATCTGTGTAAATAGTGGAGAGGTGGCCCCTCTAAATTACAAGGGCTGCAGTTTCAAATATTAAACTACAAAAAAGTCTGTTACTGTACTAAAGAAATTGCCTCTAGTATCTTTTTTCTTCTTGGCTGCTGGTACTAAGGAAAATACCAGAAGACCACCAAAGAAGAAAGGGGCAGGAAAAGGACATAGGCGTAATGAATGCCAAGATTTAATTGACATAGTAGCAACTCATACTGTCTGTTCTCTTTATGGAGATGTAATCCTTTGCATGTTGATAACACAGTACTATATCGAACTGACTAGGATTCAGAAAAATGAAGTTTCTTCTTTAGAAAAGATTCCTTTCCCCAGAAGCCATTAATTCTGAATATTAAAGCCGTTGAGCAGAAAGTTTAAATAAGTTTTGATAGGGACAGTTAACTGTTAAAAATGTCTTTAAAAATTATTGTTGCTGTAGAGGCACCTATAGTCTAGAGGAAGGATAGACAGGTGGTTTAAAATGAGAAACTAGGATATGGAAAAATTATGTTTTATTCTGCCTTGATGTTAACAACTTCTGATTATAATTCGTTTAGGTGAAAACTGCTTTTTATGGTAGAATGGTTAATAAATTTTGGCAGAGCATGTATAAGAAAACTGATTGGATCAGAACTCTCTTGCTGCACACTAGAAGTATTGTAGCCTTGTTTTAGAGGAGACAATGAGTCAATTCCATGAGGTACATTAGTAATTTCTTAAAGGAAATTGTGAGGCTTACTAATGATATAGAGAGATTTTCCCTGGACTCTTAATCATCACTGGGACTTGAGTCCACTGCAGGTGATTTACATCCATAAATACTACTTTGAATACTTCCATCTCTCCCTCCCTATGTTTTTTATGTTTTCCTAAAAAGTGTATTATTTCAGGGCAATCCAGGTTTAAGTTCCAGTCTAGACAGAAGCTTATATCTTACAATTTTTGTTGGGGATGGGAGGAAAGGCACACAGGGACAGAAGGAAGCATGGTACAAAATTGCTAATACCTCAACGATAAGTTAATTTACCTGGTTAGTGCAGGAGTTAAGTTGGCTTTTAACAATTGGAGGCAGAAGGCAAAAAAAATCAGGAAGTTCACAAGCATGCAGCGATCTACTATTTTATGCACAGCATGTGGCTCTTCTGTATAGAACTCTTACAAGTTGTATCGATGATGGTAGCCCCGCAACAGTGTCAAAGGAATAGTTTAAAAATAAAAACAAACAAACCCAAAACAAAGAAACTGTAGATAAACAAAACAAAAAGAACACCAAAACCCAAGCCACCAGGTCACCCAGCACTCACCATATACAACTGTCTTCTTATTCGCTCAGGAGGAAAAAAAAAAAAAATGACCAAGAAAAACCCAAACCAAAAAAACCAAACCCAACACAAACACCCCAACACATTTTAATGGTGCCTCATTACAATATTTGAAAGTTAGGTCCAGAAAGTTATAAAATTACGTATGCAAGAATGCCAACGCTGCGTGTATATTTGAAAGTTTTGATTGCCAAACTGGCAGAAGAATGGTCAGAATAGTATAACTGAATTTCAGTACTTTTTTTAAGTCCATATACAATGCAGGTATGGACTTAATGCTGTAGATGAGCCTCATTGCTTAGCAGGGGTGTCACAATTCTTTTCACTGTTTGCTAGCTTTTATTTCAGTGAAGCAGCTGATGACTAACCATGATGTTATCCAGATGAAGCTTTTTAAGCGAAACTCAGCAGGTATTCAGCTCAGCTGTAGCCATTCAAGGAAGGTAGAGTTAAATATGAAATAAAATCCCCTTGTATTTAGGAAGCAGTTTGGCTACTGCACTAATGCATAAAAAAGTGGGTGGCAGGATACTTCTATTGGAAAGATAATTGCTGTTGTAAGGGTAAGCTCAGCAGTCTGCACTGACATGGGATGAGAGGCGGGAGCACCCTTTGTTTTGGCAACAAATGCGCATGTAGGTGTGTAGAAGCATGCTCTGGGTGCTTTAACATGGGCAAGGTCAGGCAGTTGTTTGGGTGTCTAAAAAAAAAAAACTACAGCAGGTGCTGTGTTAAGGGGCTAGTATGTTCATCACCTCTGTAGAGCTGGCTGTTGACTGAATTGTCTCTTGAGCTTGATCCAGTGAACTAGCAGCTGGCTTCTGTTTCCATCTCTGAGGAGGAGGACTGGGGTGAATAGCACAAAAGTGCCCTGCTGCTATTGGAAGCCTCTTCCATAACTACTTTCAGATATATAGATGATTTCTTCTTCGTCACACTTGGAATAGCTGCCAGAATACTAGTACTGGATACGCTTCCTGCTTTTAGCTGATGTTAAAGCAATATTTTTACAGCAGTATGCTGCTCTATCGACAGGAACACAAGCATACTTTTTATTGTATCAGCATTTACAACTTTTGAAATTTTTAATTGGAAGTTAATGATGTATGGCTCTTCTAGTAACTAAATGAATATTTGAACTGCTGCAACTTGCTTTAATAATTGTTCAGCTAATCATTTAAATTATCAAAGATCTTTACTTGTGCAAAGTCATACAAATGCTAAAAATTAAAAATTAATCAACTTGATTTACGTAACTAAAAGCTGCCATCTAATGGATATTTTTCAATAAGAAGACAGCAGTAATTATGCCAAAAAAATATTCGTTCTTGTAGTTTGAACGATTATAGCAATTTCCACCAGGGGATTTCACAGTCAGGTTCCAGTTCTGGGCAACAGTGATTAATATAATGGTTATTAATGAGAATTCATTTTTTGTACATCGAGGGGTGTTTGGGTGTCAGTGTTCCAAAAGCAACGTGGTTAGCATATTAATTATAAAAGATAGCTTTGGACTGGTGACTAAGTAACTATATTGATTTTTTTTTTTTTTTTTTCTCATTTTCTGTAATGTGAAAGGTCAATTAGACTTATAGAAACAATGGAGCCTTCACAGCAGGGGCTATCGTTTTGCTGTGCTGACATCTTTTTAACCATGTACAAAGTTCATTAAATGTGCAAAGGTAGTAATGTTAAAAGGAAGAAAGTGATTGGGTCAGAGGTCACAAACTGTGGCAAACTGACAGCCTCTTGTGGATTACGCCACAGGAGCTAAGTAATAGTGAGAATTGCTTTCCGGTTGCCCACTGGGACTGAGGGGAATGAAGTCATAAGCAGCTAATACTATTGGGTTAATTAAAAGGAATATTGACAGCAGCTTTGTTTGTTTAGTACTGAATTGGATGCTGTTAACCAAGTATTTTATTGGCTACATAATATTAGCAAATTTTTGTCTTGAATAACACATTGCCAGATTTTAAAATCTAGAGTGCCCAGTAAAAATGTGTTGAACTAAACATGTCTGACACTTGTATAGTCTTCTATTTTACTGTCTCTCTTTGCATTACATGTTGTCAGATGAAACCTATTCAGGTAATTTTCCTTTCCATTGAAGTCTGCTCTCTCAGGTGTTAATGTCCAGGCCTTTTCACAGGGAGGTAACTGGCAGCTAAATCTCTCCTCTTCATGAGATAACGTGGCTTACTAAATATAACTGGAGTGTCTGCTGTTCTGTTCATTTGTTCAGGCATTTATAAAGCTTTTAACTCTTTTAGCTAGTCTTGTTCAAAGCATGCTAGGCAAACCAAAAATCCCATCTTTAAGTACAAGATGTATCACAATTTAGGACTTGATTTGATTTATATTATTCTAATGTTTGTAGAACAGCTGAGTAAAGCATTCATGATTATCCTTCTGAAATTAGTGACTTTAAGAGCACATCTGTGAAGATTTCAAAATTGATTGACATTGCTGCATAAAAAAATACAAATTTTTGCACTATATATTCAAATAAATAACAAATTTTTATAAGTTTTCAAAGTGTTTTTCTTCACTGGAATGCTGAATATGCTAGATGTGACTAATTTGCTTGTAGTCTTCACCTCAAAACATCAGGGATTTTACTTTTCTGTGCAAAAAAGAACGAACTTGATGTGAAGTCTCCATGTAGCAATACGTGTCTGATTGCTTCAAATTTTGTGTGATCGTTCTTTGATTTCAAAATGAGCTCAGAGCTGGCAGTGCAGTGAAGATGTACAGGTAGACTTCAAAGCTGACTTTCTTCTACCGTTTTCTGTTCTGACACTACTGTCCTTTTGGTTTGTTTTGCAGAAGCCTACAGTAATACTTCATTATCTGACAATGTTGGCAAAAAATGGAAGCAGAAATATAATTACTCTCTTTTCATATCTTGATTGAAAAACAGTGAAGACCATATCTTGCATGTACAAGAGAGGAGCATTATCAAATGTATTTAAGAAAACTGTAAAAGCATGTACTATTATGATATTGCCAGATTGTTAGAAAATAGTAATTTCTACCTTTTAAAAACTGGTCCTATTGCAAATCAGGAGGAGTGCTTGGAATGGCAGGAGACTCAAAAGGAATGGCATATCCAAGATTATTAGAGTTGTCTGTTTTATACCTTAAGGGCTGGATGACTGAAATTGAGAAAAGGACAAATTTGCCATCTGACAGAAGCTAGCCTTCAGATAAACAAAATAATCTTTCCTTTCTGCACTACTCTAATTAAATAGGTATACAGCTGCAGACAGCTTGTTTGGTAGTTACACAGTTGTGAGGGTATGAACTCATAGTTCAGTTTGTTAATAATAGTCACCTCATTTCTTTCAGTGACTCTTGTCCAGTACCTTTTTTTTGGCAATGTATGGATCAAAATAGACCCTTCATTTTGGTCTATAATCATTGTCGTGTAAAAATTCATCCATTCAAAACATCCAGGGATGTCTTTTAATAGGTTTTGTGCCATATGTCATGGAATCATAGAATAGTTAGGGTTGGAAAGGACCTTAAGATCATCTAGTTACAGTGTTAGGAAGATAAATTTCTCATCTTGGAGTAAGTATCTAAGCTCCTCAGAGTTGTTAAGGCTGGTTGCATAACAGCCCTGTCAGATACAGGTCTTGGGGCAGAATCTTGCCCACCATTTCACAGCTGTATAGTACAGTACAACAGGTATTTCAAGGCAGGGTTTTCATCCCATCTTAGCGTCCCAATTGCAAATTTATCCGCTTTTTTTCTAAGAACTTGGTGTTATGTTGGTTGAGGTAGGGTCCAACAAGAAATAAAACTTTTTCTTTCTTCTATAAAAGCTGAAAAATAATTGTTTAGTGGAAAGCTCAGCAGACATAGAGAACTCAGCAGACATAAAGAAGTGAGATGGCAAAGCAGCTTCTACTCACATATCATGAGTCTCTGAGGTAAAGAAATATATTCATGCTCAGTGGAAAAGCATTGTGCTCTAGAGAGAGAGATAACACTTGTATTCACATCTTTCACACTTCTCATCTGCAAGTGCGAACTTTTGACACCACTGTCTGTGTGTGAAGGGTACTGATGGCCAGAGTAATATACAATTGCTGTCCTTATATTGTAAGGCTGGCATCTGAAACATCTATAACCCTTCTAATGAAATGGCTCCATGAGTTTGCACTCCAAGCTTATGTGATGTAATTTGAAGGCAAGTAAGTGGGTCATATCTAGTACCCACCATAAGCCCTCATCATTAGTGTGCCTGTTATCCAGTGTTGTGTAGCATATCTGCAGGGGTGCAGTCTTGCCTGTGGGTGTCCCTGATATTTGTGGTTACTGATTAGTTGCTGCCACTGGCTGTTCCTGATAAATTCCACATGTGGAGGCTAAGGCCTGCAGTAGTTTGATGTTGCGATGCATTGAAAATGTGTAATGAGAAGCTTCATCAGGAGAACTAATTTTCGTTTTCCATAGCTATTTGTTAAAGTTGTGTGTCTGAGTTGTTGACTGAGATTTATGCACAAAAGCACCATTGCTCAAGCTCCACCTGCAGCATGGGTTATACTTCCAAGCTACTGCTGCTTACAAAGCATTCTTTTGTCTCTACAGTAGATTTACACCTGAATATCAAGTTTGCTGAAAAAGCAATGGGGTGCAAAGGATTATGAAACTAATCAGATTAATTGATCTCCCTTTGTACTGATCACAAATGAAATATATTCTCATAGTAGTAGATTTTTATTCTGAAGTGGTCAAAAGGTTTTTCCCTAATGCATGTTAGTTCATTTAAAAACAAAACAAAACCCCAAAACAAAACAGTGTGGACCTGTGGGCCCCACTGCACCCTAGCACCCTGTGTGTCTGCAGCGGATGGCAGTAAGCCAGCTCCAAACCATGAGCTGTAACTGCCTAACAGGTGCCTGGTGTGCCAGTGCATCACTACTGCTTCCAGACAAGCACTGGCTCATACATTGCCTCCTGAGCTATAGATGTTTCCATGGTGGCTCTTCAGCCAAATATTGAAATAGTTCATGTTCAGTTAAGTCTGATAAATGCTTAATGTTTGTCAGGGAGACCACTTTTACATCCCATGGCAGCCTGCCTTTCAAACAGCCTGAGATTTATAGCCTTCAGCAGGCATGTTGATTCTGGGAGGGATTTGGAACTCATCAGTACCATCTACCTGTCATGTTTCTGAAGCTTGCAAACAGAAGCTTTTGGTTGTCTTTTGATCATGTAAACCAAAGTAATCACTTAATTTTTCTGGAGATTCTTTGTTCTAGAACCCAAAGATTCTCCCTCTTCCTCCCCCCCCATTTTAAAGTGTATTTGTGGAGAAAGTCCCTCCTAAGCAGAAAGTTCTGTCACTATGATTACAGCTCAGCTATAAGGTGCATAAGCTAGAGAGTTAAAAAAAAATATATTAAAAATTATCTGCTATTTCAGACATGATTACTTCTTCGTGCGCCTGTCGGCCTTCAGGCTGATGTCACAGCTTTTCCACCTACAAATAGCTACCTTATTTCAATGTTAAGGGAGTCCAGAAGACAGCTGGAGAGGGCGAATTTTTACAAGGGCATGTAGGGGTAAGACAAGGGTTAATGGGTTTACACTGATGGAGGGGGAGATTTAAATTGTACTAGGAAGAAACTCTTTACTGTGTGGGTGGTAAGGCCCTGGAACAGGCTGCCCAGAGAAGCTGTGGCTGTCTCATCCCTGGAAGCATTCAAGACCAGGTTGGATGGGGCCTTGAGCAGCTTGGTCTAATATGAGGTGTCCCTGCCCATGGCAGGGGGTTGGAACTAGATGATCTTTAATGATTCCAACCCAAACCATTTTATGATTCTATGAAATGAAATTGTGTAGAATATCTCCTAACTCTATTCTGATGTGATGAGCTTGAGGAGAAAATTTATTTATTTGGGAGGTATATGACATCCCAACAGAACTGCATGGCTGACTGTTATTTTTTCATGAAAAGATAATGGTGTAAAATGAAAAGGGAAAAATTTGGTAAATATTTGTTCTTTAAACTTCTGTTTTAGAGATGCTGCCTGCGTGTAGAAATGGCTTTTCATCACATCTTTCTAATTGAAACAGTGGAGACTGGTCATATTAAATTGAAGCCTTATGTTCCCAGGCCTCTCCACCTTCTTCATAAAGTGGTTCAGTGACAACTGTTAATTTGCTATTCAGTTGTGCTACTCTTGAACCAGATCCTCAGATCTGTCTTAATTTCTTAATTGTTCAAAAGACAATGAGCCAAACTGTGGTATTTTCTTGAAAGGAAAACTGTCTGGTTGTCATCGCACTCTGGGGGAGAGGAGGAGAAAGGTTGTGTTACTCATGTATGTTCTGATTGTATTCTTCTCTATTCATCTAAAAAAAATGTGCAGTGGTGAAACAAAGTTTTATTTTCTGTAACCTGAGAGAAAGTGACCTGCTGGGTATCCATTTTCAGGTGCTCTCTGCTAGTCTGTACCACTGTTCATGAAAAGAGAGTGGTTGCAAATTTCAAAAGTAAAAAAAGTGCACACAGTGGTAACCAAAAATTGATAGAAGCATATATTTTCCCCTTGTTCACCTTTATGAAAGATAATATCAGAAAACATGGATTTTTAAGATCTATAATTCTAAAATACCACATATAAAAAATAAAAAAGCTGAAATTTAATTTTCAGATTTAAATAGAAATGTAAAACACTTTTAATTTCTTCCAGATACTTAGACCTTCATACAAATGCAACCTACCGGGCCATTCCTCTTGACCCAGTATTCTGACTGATCAAGGCTGGTATTTAAAAGTAATGGCTAATTTATGGAGTGAACTGTCCACCGGGACAATTTTTCTCTAACTCTCATTATTTAGAGTTGGCTTATATTCCACAGCATGATGTTAAGCAACTAAGATACATCATCAGTGGTGGGAACATCTCAATTCTGAAAATCAAATTATTTATGTTTTTCAAAACATATAAATCAATGTACATTTCTTAAATGGAAAAACCATGAAATTCTGGAACAAGTTTCTTTCAGATGTATATAGTACTGCAGTATAACAATTCTATAGGAAACAAACTCACTCTTATTAAAGTCAGGCATCATCTAATAGCTTCCACATACTTCATGATGAAAAAAAGTTATATACAAATGTCCTCAGTCTTTTGGAAAGGCTGTGACCTGCTTGATATTTAAAAGTCCACAGGAGTATATACGAATGAGCACAGCAGTTGTTCCCTCATAGTATGTTATTACAAAGAGAACTGGGGGTCAAATTGCATGAATGATAAATGGAAGGTGCTTGAAATGAGTTGGTTCTTTTTTGAACATTATACATTGACCTTGGCAGTTTTGACAATTACATCCATCATTTCTAAGAATCCATTCCAGAACACCCGTCTGTTCTCTAATGTGGCCAAGTAAACAGGATTTGTGAATACACGAATCAGAGATTGATCTCCTGTGCCTATACACTGATTAACAGTTGGTTTCCTGGTGTAACTTTTTCATTCTATGAATTATGTGATGATCATAATTCACCATGGCACACCTGTAGACAAGCATGTTGGAATGCTTTCATCTTCACTCATGAGGTCTTGGTAGGATCAATAGTTGGCTTCTGAGTTTGATAAGCAAAACAGAATAAAACTATTAAAAAGCACATTGTACACAGCAAAAATGGCGTTTCACTGCCTTAGTGTTTTCCCTAGCAACAGAACTTGTTGAAGACAAAGATGGGACAAACCAGGGCAGAAAAACATTCAAAAAATAAAAAGAAATGTTTCTGCTTGGAATTTACAGCTAATGCATCTCAGACTGACCATGTAAACAGGCCTTCTAATCCTAAAACGGGTTACAAAGCATACTTATAACAGCAGTGTTTAATGGGGAGGTATTCTTGAGTTATACCTCTTGATCAAAACATTTTGATTAATCTGGAAGGTGTTAAGTTGAATCAAAGTTGGCACGCAACTTAGCAGTACAGTAGTGCATATAGAATCTGTGCAGAGTTGTATGTTTTCTTGTATATTTCTACATATTCTCTAACAAAAGACATGGAAAACAATGCAAAGCTGCCCTAGAGAGATGAAGGTTGAGATGGCTGAAAACCTGCACAGAATAGATGAATGCAAATTGAGTCTGAAGTCCCAGGGTAAGAACACCCAAAGCTCTGTCTCCTTGAAAGGGATCCAAGCAGGCATGTTTAGAGGTTGGACTTGATGTTTTTAAAGGTCTTTTCCAACCTAGTTGATGCTATGAATCTTGGCAATTCTGTTATAATGTCAAAATCTGAGTTCATAGAGTTAATGTAAGGGCATCAGCTCTGGAGGCAACCCTAAAGTAGAGCTTTATCTCACTTTCATTTAGCTAATCTCACTTTCGTGTAGTTAATCTCACTTTCATTTAGTTAATCTCAGAAGACATAGCAACAGTGAAACTAATGGGAGCTCTAAGACATAAGTAGGTGGCTGGTGTGAAAGGGTGCAAGCTTTGTGGAAATGGGCATAGCATGAGAAGTGGACATAGGAAAATATAATATTCTATCTCTAGCTATGATAAATTTTAATAATTTGTGTACTCTTTGACAGGTAATTATGCAATAGTTGTTTGCTTTTTTTTTTGGTACAAAATTACTCAGAATTGGAATATATTGGTAAAATTAAACAAAATCTTGACTCTAAAAAAACTCACTGAGTTTTAACTTTACCTACTAGCTTTTACACTGCTTTTGGTAGGCTAGCTTACGCTTATGTAAAACAGTGAGTATGTAAATAAACCAGGCTTAAAATTCGTACTGAAAATGGTCTGATTTGGGATACAAACTGTTGAAGGCATGCAAAGCACTATGTCAATAAAGCACCTTTTGCCTGCTGACATCTTGTGTTGATCCAGGTTTTTTTGTTGGTGTTTTTTTTTTTTTTTTAAGGAAAAGCAGATTT
>JASSUY010031268.1:16240-26501 GCA_032466535.1 Forpus xanthops | reverse complement strand
TTGGAGCAAGCTGCTCTAGTGGAAGGTGTCCCTGCCCATGGCAGGGGTTGGAGCTGGATGAGCTTTAAGGTCCCTTCTGACCCAGACCATTCCATGATTCTCTTACACCCCCATCCCCTCACCCTTAGCTGATCACATCACAATAGGGCAGTCACCACAACCGGATGGACTTTGGAAGTCAAACCTATTGTGGCTGCTTTTAAAATGGGTGACTTTGAGCTCAGCTTATTCACACCGGAGCTCTTGGTGCACTCACTCCCCTCCCGTGCCGCAGTTGCAGACACGTGCCCTTTCCTTTTGTTTCTCCCGTTTTCCAGGTGTTTAAACCATATCAGGCAGCTCCTTGGTGTCCGTGGACAGAATAACACCCACTGTGGTGGGTTTAAGGTTGGAGCAGCGTCTGTGTTAATGACAGCTGATTAATTCAGCTGTGTAATGAGCTAGATGGAGACAGATTTGGCTCCTCGCCGCTTTTGGTTCTGCTCTGTACCACAGCTTGTGCTTTTGGTGCGGTAAAGTCTTTTTACAACCAGGCACCCGTGGAACAGTGTGTGCTGTTGTAGCCTACACCCGGTCTATATTAAAACTGCCTTTTGGCTGCATGACTGGCCCAGGGTGTTTATGTGCTCTGCAAATGACTGTCAAGGGTAAAAAATAGCTGTGCTGGAGCTGCCGAAAGAGGCAGCGAGCACCCGGGCTCCGCGTGGCTGTGGGCTTGGATGCGATGGCTTCGGCGCTCGCCTGACCCTCCTTCTGCAGCAAAGGCAGTTGTAAGCTGTACAAAAAGCAAGGCAAAACCCCGAGCGAGCCCTTGTTCCTCATGTTGTGCTTATTAAAGGCATGGAAAAAATCTCTCTGACTGAACGCGTCAGCCTCTTGCATTTCTTCTCTGGCTCTTGCTCTAATGGCGATGGTGCGTTGGTCCAGCTGGAAGGACTGTGTCCTATTAAATGAAGCTTTTTAAATGAGCATGTTTATTGATGGAGCTGTCACAGCCTGTTTGAGTGAAGAATGCGGAGTGGCCAGCTTTAGGCTGCCTTGAATCTCTTTTATCCCAAAAGCTGTTACAGTCTCTGGGAGAAATAAACCTAACCCTGTGCTTTCCAAAACCCCAAATGCCATATCCAAAGGGAGAGAAAAGCAGGAGTCAGGGTGGTGGGTGGTGTTTAAACTCAGGTTTTACTCAGCCCTCGGTGTGAAGCCCTTTGCTTTTCGTTATCCCAAAGAGTTCATAGTCTGCATCTTCCTTTTAATTCCGACACCCGCAGAATAGCGGGCTGAAATAACACTGCTGGATGGCAGCTGCTGATGGAAGGAGATTAAATATTAAAGCCAATGCTGTGGCTTTAACTCATTCCATTTTCCCCCCCCTCCCTCCTCTTTCCCCCTTTCTCCCCCTGCTTTCGTTCTCTGTGTAAAATGACATGATTTAGAACTGAAGTGCCAGACTCAGCCTCTAGGTTTCAGCGTTTGGAAATGTATGTGGAAAGATATATTGTGTCTGTGAGCATTTCTGTGCAGGGAAAAAGAGAGCTCCCCAGCCTGTGAGACCACATAAAGATGTTAAATAGAGCTGTAACACGCACCGAAAGCAGGGAAAGTGCCCTAGAAAAAATAAAAAGGGGGGGGGGGGGAAGTATAAAAAAAATCCAGCGATGGAGCAAAATGAAAGATTAAAATAAATTCAGTTATAGCAAAGCTGGGCTGAAACGTGGCCATGGTGGAGCCGGGGAGGGAAATGAGACCCTGTTCTCTACGTCGTCCTCGTGCCGCTTCCCTCATAGACCTGAGAATCTTTGGTATAAACGAGAAGTGGGAATTTTCTTCCTTTTGCTTGTTCCCCTGGCTCTGGGTGCTCGGTATTCCCGGAGCAGCAACCTCCTGCCTGCTCAGTATTCATCTGGAACCGGCAGCGCCTTGCTCCTCACCAAAACCCTGATTTATCTTTCTCCGCTTACCGTAACCCACCTATTCTCATGTCACCGCAGCACAAGGGCGAGCGGGGATGGCAGCCGAGCCCCTTAAAAACCTGAGGTGGTTTTGAGGTCAGAAACATGGCCAAGTGTCAGTGTCCCCCCTTTTCCCTCCCTGTGCCCCCCCTTCTGCTTTTCCACAAGAGCGATGCAAAACGATGCTGCAGGTATGGTCTTTTCCCATTGGGAAAAGGACGATGGTGCTTCGCTCGCTTCTCCTTTGTTTGGGGATGCTTTGGCATCGCCAGGGTTTGTAGTGCTGGTTGGAGTGGAGGCTGTGTTTGGAGCAGAGCTGAGCGGTTTGGGAAGCTGCAGGGAATAAAGAAACCCGGGACACGTGTGTCTTTAACAAAGCCATTAATAAATTGTAATTAAGGTTTAGTTACGGACCAGATCCAGGAGCAGCAGCGGGAAAGCTGCAGTGTGCCCACCCGGAGTTACACAGCCAAAACCTCTTTGCTGCAACACCGTTAGGACTCATGAGCTCTGAATTTGTGTTAACTTGAGCCCCCATGACGAGTCATCACCAAAAGCACCTTCTCCTAGAGTGTGTTTGAAGGACGCTTTGATTGCACCCTTATTGCACTGAAGGGGAAGATGGATGGGATGCGTGCGGATGCGCCCGTTGTCTCGGCGTTGCTGTTCCTTCCCTCTGCTAACATCCCGCCTATGTCACACAGCTCCCGGGAAGGCACCGTGGCAGCTTCCAAGCCTGGAAAACAGGGATTTGCTTGATAAAGGCAAATAAATCTGAGTTGTAAATAAGCATCAGCAAGAGCGAGCGCACCCGGGGCGTGATGCTTGAGCTGATTCACCGACACAGGTGGCTTTGGGTTGGGGTTGTTTGTTGTATGCTTTAAAGAAACTCACACAATCATGAGGGTTGGAAGGGAACTTAAAGATCATCTGAGAGACAAAAGGAAGGGGAAAAGGGCAGGAATGTTGCACTGCAGCAGCAGCAGCTCTTTCTAGAAATGAACCCGATGCTGCGTGGCTCCGGGATGCATAAAAATCCTGCGGTACGGCCCGAGCTGTGCCCTCAGCTCCCGGTTTGTCGCAGTCTATTAGGAGAGGCGCAATCTATCCTTGGGTCTTTATGATGATTTGCTTTAACCCCATCCCTGCCTCACCCCTTCCCCTGCCCTTTCCTTGATCCCGATGCTTGGCGCTGGTGCAGCCGTTCAAAGCAGCCCCACAGCGGGTGATGCTGCCCTTTTGTCTGGGTTTCAGCCCCGCGCACTCGGCTCCCCCACCCAGCGCATCCCTAAAGCTGTCACGGGTGGGTTTTTATCCTGCAATTCAGGTGGAATTTCAGGTGGAGTCTTTATGCTGCATCCCCCCTCTCTGTGTTCCACGGTGGCCGTACTTCGGCTGCGCCATTGGCAAGCTGCACGGCGGGCATCTCACTCCATTGTGCTCCATAAAGCCACAGCCTGGATCACTGGGCAGGTGCCAGCTTTGCCACGTACCATCCCAAAACCATTCCCTAATAGCCCCTAATTCATCCTGCCATTAGCCAGCAATAAAGGGGAGCATCTCACCGGCTGAGCGGGATGGATTTACATCTCTGACATCGGTTGCAATGCTTAGCAAAATGTATTATCATCATCATTACTGTTATTATTAACAACAATATTTGTCCTCATCCCCCAGAAGCCCCACTGGAATGGTGTTTTCCTTCATACCCCACTCCCCACACAACATATCCCACTCTGGTTTAGCTTTAACACTCAGCAGTGATTGCATTGCCGTTGCTCTCAGGGCGGCTTTCTCTTCCTCCCCCTTCCCCATCCTCTTGCAGGATGTACCCGTAAAACCCCAATGCATTTATTCACCACTCTCTCAATGGTTTCATTGCAGAGGTTTACAAACGAAGACCACCTGGCTGTTCATAAACACAAGCATGAGATGACATTGAAATTCGGCCCCGCTCGAACCGACTCAGTCATCATCGCAGGTATGCGGCGCTCCGAGCCAGGCCAGCGCGGGAAATGGGGCACATTAATACAGCATGACTGCAAGATTAATACCAGGGACCAGATGCACTGCAAAACGGCTCTACCTCCCATAAAACCCTCTTGTGATCTGCATTTAATCAGGAGGAAAGGAAAGCCAGAGGCTTCCAAGTTGCTATTTTTTTTCCCTTTTTTATGGCAGTATCAGGTTTTGTGGGGTTTGGGCTCTTTTTTTTTTTTCCCTCCTCCTCCTCCTCTTTTTTTTTTAAGCTCTCGCCCTTTTTATTAAGACTGGAAGATTTATGGCCAAAAGGGCTTTCGCGTTCCTGCGTATGCTTTGAGGATGAGGAGCACAATCTGACAACCGCAGCTTCCTCTCCTCAGCCTAGGTGTCAATTTTTGTGAGCTTTTAGGCTAGCAGTTAATAAATTAAAACACCATTGAGCGCACCAGTTTGTGCATTTGCAGAGCCCAAATGAGGAGCTCCTGCAGCACGGGGTCAATGCAGCCTTTATAAGATTGGGAGAACAAAAGCACTCCTCCTGTATATCGCTGTCTGGCAGCAGATCATTGCTGGTTACAGATACCCGCCTGCCTTGTCAGTCCCTGTTCAGTCAGGCTGCTTAAAAGGTTTGTGTTAGCACTGCCTGAAAAGGCTGTTGCTGAGAACAAGAAGAGAGGAGGAAATGCTTTGTGAAGCCTTCAGAGTTCAGAAGGGGAAATGGAGCTGGAAGAGCCTGGCATCCTTTCCCTATCTCCAGCCCCGGTTTGGTGTTGAAGCAGGAAATAGCAATTCAGTTGGTTCCTTAAAGCCTTCAAATGAATTGTAGCTGCAGGTAGGATCGTAGGAGAGCTGCTGCAGCCTTTTCTGGAAGGGCACAAAGCTTCCCCCGAGAGCTGCAGAACAGGCTCCCAGAGGGAGATAGGATTACAAATGGGATCAGGCTCCTGGGAGTCGATGGTGAAGAATTTGGGGCAGGGGCTGAAAGAGCCTTCACATTCCTAAAGGTGATTTTAGCCTCAGTTCCCCTCCCCCCCCCCTTCTAAACAGGGTTCACAGCTTGGTCAGTGCAGGATGCGGGTTGGGTGGGTGGTGATGGGGGCACAGGAACAGGGGATGGTCCCATCTCCAGCCAAAATCCCACCTGCTCCAACAGGGAGACAGCATTAAAATGATAGAATGTGTTGGGTTGGAAGGGACATTAAAGCTTATCCAGTTCCAACCCTCTGCCAGGGGCAGGGACACCTTCCCTTAGAGCAGGTTGCTCAAAACCCTCCTCTTTGCAGCCCCCAGAGCTGTAGATTAAACCATGGAGTGATTCTATGATTCTCCCAGCGCTGTAGATTCCTGCTGTGCTCAAGCTCTGGCAGGTAAAACCATGGGTGGGATGTAGCGCTTCCGTTTTAGCACAAGGAACACGGTCCAGCCCCTCTCCCAGCTGCTCTGAGCCGAGGCTCAGTGGGTTGCTCAGGGGTAAACCACAAAGAACACAACCCCCCCCCAACCTCTTTAGCTGCAGGCAGTGCAGGGCCAGCCTATTTAACGCTGCTTTTCCCTGGCTGAGATCTTGACGCAGCCTGAGCAGCCAGGGGGTTGTGGGGGCTATAAAGCACGCTGGCTTTGAGCACTGAGATCCAGGCTGTTATTGCCCTACATTCCTAATGTCCTTTCTGGTTTGCTTTCATTAAGCCACCATTTTGTCTCTGGCTTTTCTTGTTCTCTCCCTCCCTTTTGCTTTGTGCCGAGCCCAGGGCAGCCGCCTGTGTGTTAATGTGCAGGAGGATTCAACGTGCAGTTCTTGCTGTGCTGAACCTAAAGCAAGTCCTAAGGAATTGTTAGAGCTGGTAGAGATTTGGGCTCTGGGCCGGTGTGAATGGCTTGGAAGGACATTGCTAAACAGGGAATGGTCCGAAAAGAGCCCGGAGAGCTGTTAAAGCACTGGAAAAACAACCTCCTGCCGAGATCTTGAGCTGACAAAGTTTCTTGGTTTAATGAAGAGAGATGGGGGGGAAGCAAAGTGTGCTCAGAGGAGACCTTTGCTTTATGGACAAAGCCAAGAGGTAGGGTTTGAACAGGCTGGGAATAACATGTAGTTCTGTGACAGTGTGACAGTGAGGGGAAGGATTCACCGGAGTCAGCTCCTGAAGACTCCCCACCCCTGGCTGGAAATGGAATAGGATGTTTCCCATCGCCCTTCAGCTCGTACACAGCTACCGCGGCTCACCCGGGGAGCATCCGTGCCAAGCAGCTGATGTTTTATGCAGGAGGTCAGGCTAAACTATCCCAGGGATCCCCTTTGTGCTTCAGAATCCATGTGCTTCTGCTGCCAGATGGATTCTTTTGGTACAGTGTGCTCGTGCCGGGTTCCCACTAGTACCTGGACTCCTGACCTAACGTCATGCAGCACGAGGCTCGCCAGGAGCGGGGCCATTGCGTCCTGCTTTATAGCCTGGGTGATGGCCAGAGAGATCATGACTCAACGTGTTAATCTGGTGGAAAACGGGCCCCAGAGGGATGGCTTTGGACAGGGTGGTAATGATCAGTGCTCCCATGGAGCCGTCTGTCCGAGGATGGGATTAATGCATGGAGACAGCACAGGAGGGAAAGCAGCTCTGCCCGGCTCTATGCTACACACTGGAGCTGCTCCGGTCAGCTGGTTCCCTTCTCATCACTCTCTATTTGTAAGATCTGCTGTTTCAGGGAGATAAAACCTCACTGATTTCCTTTCTCACAGCAGCAATTCAGCTGAGGACAGGCAAAACCCTGGGGTGGGAGGGACAGGACACAAGCCACAGGCTGGGAATTCTGCAGGAATCACTGCCTGCTTCTCGCTGCAATGGTTATTTAATAGCAGAGAAACAAAATCAATAAGAAATGGGTCTCCCTTTTCTGAATTGTCATTTAAGACACACACCTTAGCAGAGAAGCATCTGGGCTTCCACAATACCCCATTTTCTGGGGGTCCCCGGAGGGGATTAAGGTGATTCAGGATGTATTTCCTCCCCTCTCTCTGACTGATGCTTGGTATTACAACCCCAAACAGATCAGACTCCAACCCCGACTCGGTTCTTGAAGAACTGTGAAGAAGTGGGACTCTTCAATGAACTGGCCAGCTCCTTTGAGCACGAGTTCAAGAAAGCTGCAGAGGACGATGAGAAAAAGGCAAGAGGCAAAGGCCACTGTTGTCATAAAACAGTGAGGTGCATGTTGTGGGGGCTGGAGGGGGGACAGTGCTGCTCTGGTGAAAGGCATGAGAGTGTGGGAGTGTTGGAGGTGTAACAGAGGGTATTGGAGGGTAACTTTGTGTTGTCTAGGATTTAATATGGGACCTCATTGTTTGAACTAGGGTGACTTTGCCTGGTTATCCTGTGATCTGAGGCCTGGTGGGATGGGATTTTGATGGTTCATTACCCCTTTGGTCTTTCACATCAACAAAAAAACCCTCAAAACCCACCCAGAAACCCAAGGCAGTGCCCAGCATGCCTTGCACCTTGAGAAGGAGCTGCAGGAAAAGAGCCAGGACTCTGCTAAGCAGCAAAAATTCACTCAAGAGCCTCCTTAGGGAAGGAGATCCTGAAGGCTGATGCCTTTAAGGTGCCATCAGCAGGACAGGGATCAGCTCAGCTGTGTGCCTTTAGCATGTGAAGGGATGCAAACAGAACATGCAGAGCAGGGGCTCCATGGAGGAGAGAGGCTGTTCCTAACAAAGAGCTCCTTCCTACGCAAGGTGGTATCGATTCAGACTGCCCCTGCCTACCTGGGGAGCGCAGGGGCCTGAAGGACAACGGGATCTCATCCGATAGCAGCTCATTAAGGCCATTTCCCCCTCCCTTTTGCAGGAGCTGAGAAGCAGCAGATGCGTGGTGGGCTCTTAGGCTGGCACATACATTTACTAAATTGATCTATGGGCGTCCATACGCTCGCAGTCAGCGGCGCTGCTCGGAAATAAACTGCAGGAGCAGAAGCCGCGTAAATCTTCCCTCCGATGGGCAACGGAGGAATTCAGAATTAAACCTGAAAACTGTCTTTCAGCCTCGCTCCTAATAACAGGGCTCTTTAAAGCAGAAATTGATCTCTCTCATTGGTATGCTGCAAGGGCCTCCTCGGTGCTGCGTGGCTCTGAGTTCCCTGCCTTTTGTTCTCGGCTCTGTGCAGGGGAGAAGGTGGCTTTTCGCTTGTGGTTTCCCATCGAAATGGTTGAGCAGCCCACAGTCTAGCCAGCTGGTTTATAAGTGAGACCACCCATCTCCTAAGCTGTGCTACCTAATAGCTGCAGCTAAGACCCTTGAGCTGTTCACTGTTCCCTGGTTTTCGCTTTAGGGTGACTGCAGTCTAAATATTTCTGCCTACAGCCAGGCAAAGGGGGTGTTGTGAAGCTTGGGGTGGTTTCAGGCATTAGGGAAAGCATTTTCCCTCCTAGAAGGTCTCTGCAGGGGTGAGGTCCCCCAGCCCAGATGGCTTGTCACTCAGCAAACGTGGCCAGAGCTGCCTGCTGCATTTCTGAGATGCTTTCAACCATTTGGCCGCATGGAGCCCTCATTGCTGCTGCTGTTTGTGTTTTGTCCTCCAGTTCCAAGGGTGGTCTCGACACCAGCATGTTAATTAAAAACATAGACACAGCGGGAGCTTCCCTGGAGGCACTTTAAGTGGTTTGAAACTTTCCTACATGTTAATCCCTTCTCTTTTGTGATTCCCAGTGCAACATCTCCACTTAAGAGGGCAGGTAAATGGTTGCTGCACCTACGCAAGCAAAGCCCCTGCATAAATCAGTGCACCCCACTCTGAGCATCAGGAGCATCCACAGATGCCTGGATTTACCCTCTTTGCTGCAATTTTCCCTCCCTGGAGAGGACTTAAAATGCAGCAAAGGAGGAGGTTTAGGTTGGATGCTCGGACGAGCTGTCAGCGGTCGGGGCGAGTGAAGGAAAGCGCTGGGATTGATTGTGGAGGGAGGGAGAACAGGTTGGACAAACAGCTGTCAGGAATGATTTAGGAAGAGTTTCTCCTGGCCCGGATGGAAGGAGGGACTGACCTGGTGATTTGTGAGGTCTGTTGGAACCCAATTAAATGCAGCATCCTGCAGAGTCTCGCTCTGGTGCGTGCTCCTTCAGTGCTCCATCTTCTCCCTGGTCTCCTCTTCCTCCAGCTCTGAGGAAGGGAGAGGTGGCTGTTCACTTTAGTTATCCCCATACCTTATTGCCACTTATTGCCCTTTTCCTGTCCCCAGTTAGTCATGAACTGGTTAAAATGGGGCACGTGGCACTGCTGGAACCTGGGGGGGGGTGGCAAGTTGCCAGGTTCAGGCATATGGTTAGGTTTTATTTTAATGGGGCGCTCATAGATATTTAATAACTTGCATGGCTCTTTGTTTGCTTTTGATAATCGGGTCATAAAATAATTCAGGCTGATTTATACAATGCTTTACAGCTCTGCTGTGAATGAAAGTGCCTTCTGGAACTCGCAGGCATTTGGCTTTGTTACCTGTTCTCCTGAGCAGAGCCCTTTGGGGAGGGGAAAAAAGCAACCAAAATCGAAACTATGGAAAGAATTGTGTGTATGTTACTGAGGAACCACAGAATGGTGCCATCTGGGGCAGAGACTCTCTTCTCCAGGCCTCTGTCTCTGTTCGGATGGGGCCGGCACAGCCGCCTTGGGCTCCCAGATGCTCTTCAGTCCAAATAAATAATGATCCTTTGGCAGAGCTGTAGCAATTCCTGTGGGAGCAGCCCAGTGCTTCACAAACAATATGAGCTAATTGTCCTTTCAGTCTGTGGCTGCTTTCCTTGTAGAGTGCTGGAGCCCTGGACATGTCTCTGCCCTCCACCCCGGACATCAAGATAAAGGAGGAGGAGCCGGTAGAGGTGGACTCATCCCCACCAGACAGCCCTGCCTCTAACCCACAGTCACCACAGAACAAGAAGGTAGGTCTCCTCCACCATGCTCCATGAAGATGCTGGCCTCTCCTCTGGATCAGAAGCTTTTTCTCCGTGTGGGTTTCAAGGTTACATTTGAGCTTGTGAGGTTCCACTTGTTTTAGAAAGAAAGAGAAAAGTTTGTTTGCTGAAATACACAT
The DNA here is from genome assembly GCA_032466535.1 of Forpus xanthops. Taxonomy (NCBI): domain Eukaryota; kingdom Metazoa; phylum Chordata; class Aves; order Psittaciformes; family Psittacidae; genus Forpus; species Forpus xanthops. The sequence goes on along the minus strand of JASSUY010031268.1, from coordinate 16,499 downwards.
TTGCTGCCCTGAAGTCTCCACGTGGATTTGGCTGCTGCAGAAGGTCTTGTGTTCACCCTGGGAATGCTGTTCTGGCAGGGCAAAAGTGACAAACAACTAATGCATCTTCTATGAGACCAAGACCAGCTCCCTTTGTCTTGGAGGGCTGGTGATTCAAAGCAGATTAGTCATCGAATCATGGAATGGTTTGGGTTGGAAGGGACCTTAAAGCTCATCCAGCTCCAACCCCTGCCATGGGCAGGGACACCTTCCACTAGAG
>JASSUY010031268.1:0-16140 GCA_032466535.1 Forpus xanthops | reverse complement strand
CGGACGGGCCGGGGCGAGGCGCTGCCGCCGGAGCGACATTGGCGAAGCTGCCCGCTGCCGCCTCCTCCCGCAGCCGGCGAGCGGCGAGGGGCGCCAGTGTTGACAGTCTGGTCAATGGTTACACCGGTTTGCCTTGCCGGAGGAACGGGGGACACACAAAAAGAGTGCCACATCCGTCAGAACGTACAGAAATTCCACCCCGCCCCCTTTATATTTCCCCAAAAAGTGACACTTTAAAAGCTTAATATAAAGAATATACATAGCTCAGGAGAGATCAGAGACCAGCACTATTTGAAAGGGAATGGACAAAAAAAGTGAAAAGAAGTTTTGCGCACATTTCATAATACAAGAATAAGACTAAATGAAACGAAAGGGAAGGAAGCTAAAAAACTAGGGTATGCAAAGACAATTCACTGTGGAACTCCCTGTCACAGGAAGTTGTTGAGGTCAAGCACTTCTGCATTGGTGGTATTTCACATGTGTTGGGATAGGCGAGGTGGCACCTCGAACACCGTAACTCACAGCCTCTCCAGAAGAGATGCAACAACATATTTATTCCTTACCATGGGGCTCTTGCTGAAAGCATTCAGCAGTGCCTCCACTTGACAAGGGTTAGGTGGACTATACATTTAGCCTGCGCTGGTACTTCCCACGGAATTTGTCTCTATGTTGAGGCTTAAGAAGTGTTCTCTGTCAAAATGTTCTGTCAGCAAAGGTACAGGGTTGTTAATTAAAAACAAATCAAATTCCCCAACTGCTCTGGTGTTATAGCTGTTAGCAGTTAAGAGCTGGAGTTACATATACACATTCTTCTTTCCTTAATTAGAAATTCTTTCTTAAGAATTTCACAAAGCACAGCTACACACAGGCACTATTTTTGGAAGTATGTAGTTCAAAATCCATTCAGTCTGATGTACCCAGCCTTTTTAAGCACAACATAATATACCCAGTTCAAAACCACACAAACTTACCAAGTACATTGATTTTAAAAAAAAAAAAAAAAAACCAAAAAAAAAAAAAAAACCAAAAAAAAAAGATCAGGCAGTGTAATTTAAACTTCTGGCTGCCTACCTGTTGATAGCAAATTTGCCTCTTTCTGCTTGGTTTACAAGCTTTGTGGTGCTGAGATAGTGGCAAGATGCCAGGAGTTTGACCTGCATGGGCTCTCCAGTTTGGGACCCTGCTCAAGTCTGTGTTCGTTCAAGTTAGAACACATTGTGCTCACAGTGAGTTCTTTTACTTCTTGGGAGAAAAAGGAAAGAAAAAAAATAAATGGAGGCTGCATTAAGGAAGTCTTTGAGACAAACTCTTGAGAAAGAGTTTTCTTAAATTGTTTCCTCCCACAAGTTAATTTTCTGCTTCTACTATACTTTTTGCAAGTAGGGCTAATCCTTTTGTCACACTCTCCCTTTCCATTTGGCTCACATTTCTTTCCATTTTTTCCCCCAAAACTTTTCTCCTTCTTTCTGGAGAATCTTTTCCTTGGTATGCCCCTGTTCCAGCCCCATCTCTGAGTAGTTAGCACCTTTGCAGCCTCACCCGGCCACGCTCCTTTTGGATCCCAGCAGTAGCTGTAGCTGCTGTATTTCTGCATGGATTCCTATCATCCATGAGTTGTATGTATGCAACTTTATTCTGCTCCTTTTTAACCTCATCCCACTTTTGCGAGACACATGAATGATGACAGCTGAGAATGCGAGCTCTATAGCAAACCTACAGCATTCACCATTCAGGAAATAAAGACTCATTCTATACAGATATTGTAATATTTTTAAAAGATCAAGCATGTTAGTTTGTTCCAGTTCATTTTCCAGTTTGTCACAACAATAGCATTCACTAAGAGACCAACAGAGACATTATACTTCTAAGTTTCCAGTCTTTACCTGAACTGTGTGTTAATACAGGGTAACCTGAAAAGAGGGAAAGAGGCACGATCTCATATGGCATGGGAATACATTTACCCCGAGGAAACTAGGGATCCCTTTAGTTGCCCAGGCTAATGCTGCCTGCTTATACAGCAGCTTTCAGTCAAGGGTTTAGAAGGTATTAGAAATACTGTTGCTCAAAAAAAGTTGTGTCAGTATGTTTGATGCTCCATTCTTTCAAAATCTGGAAATTAGACTGATTTGCTGGCAGGAGTCAGTTACAAGTGTCATGCTCTTAATTCTTGAGATGCTAATATTTGTTTATTTGCAGATGCCGTTGGGTATGCAGTACGTATTTCAAATGCGTAAAGTTATTTTGGGGAGCATTAGTATTATATGCTGCTTTTGCATCAAGTGGGCTTACGCTATCTTTGGAACAACACATAGCTTTCCGCAGTTAAACTGTTGACTGTTTTCTACACGGTGCTTGCTTTGGTTGGCATTTTTTTTTTCCCTTCCAGTTTTGTCCTGGATTGGCTTAGCCCGGAGTTGAGCTGTGACAATGATTGACACATAGCTGTACACAATATTTAGAAAGTGATCTAATGAAGGGCCAAAATAGCAACAGATTGAGAAATGATAGGATCATAGTGTGTAAAATAGTCGCGTGTCCTGTGCGTTACCTTACAATTGAAAATTTCTGGAGGAGAACACTTGGAACAAGAGGCAGCACTTGTGAAAAGTTGCTATTATACAGGGTTTGCAAGTCTGCATGGCAGTGCCTGTGTATGTGACTTGCATGCTGACCAAAGCAACTGGACAGAAAAAAAATCTCAAGTGCCAGCACCCACAGAGCAGTCTTACACTTCACCAAGATTTTTGTCCTCCAGACTTTTTCCACTACAATGGACGCCTTCTAAATAAACATGATGAACACAGCTGTTTGGTGCATAAAAGCCCATTGTACCAGGAAAAAAAAAAAGCAATAATAAAGGTTTAAACAGCAAAGCGACAATGAGTGTTTTGTTCCATATGCAAGACTCATTTTGCAAAACAGACCTGCTTTAAACAAAACTTTACTGCAGCTTTTATTGTCCTAGATATGAAATGAAAGCATGTTATAGCATTAAGATGCATTAAATTGGCTATTGAACTGAACTCCACCCTCATTATAACACCATCCATCAGAGCCAAATATCTGAGGTTCTGTTGTGAGGCTGGTTACAGGGGATTTAGTGTGTTTGAGACAGAGCCAGGTAACTGTGGCTTTGTGTCATTGAGTGATATAATTGAGAAACCTAGAATAAGGGTGTAAGAGACTCATATGGTATGTTTCTATACTCACAGTAGGCATCCTACCAGATCAATGCTTTCTTCAGTCAAGCAGAGGCAGCAACCAGTTGCTAGAAATTACCATATTATACCAATCAAACTTGGTTCTTTGAACCCAGAGTGGTAATTCTGGCAGAAGCCAGTATTTACACAAGAGAAGGAGCTTGTGTCCTAATGAATTCTTTGACCATGTGCAATACTCTGTGTGTCTCTCAAGAGAATTCCTTCCAGAAACCTCTATGGCAGCTACTTTCGGGATCTAAAGCAGATCTTATTTAAACACAAATAACTGCATATACTAGATTAGAAAATAATTACTGTTTTCAAGTAGTAATTCATGTTTCTGACTCAGGAACTTCCAGGTCCAGTCCTTATAGGCAAATGGGGAGCTAACTGGGAATGAGAGAACATGAGCTAATTCAGTTCACTGTAGTAAGGTGCAACGTCATTCAGAAATACAATTTTGTAGAATTAAAAAAAAAAAACAAATGACAAAACAAAACCAGCACATACTGTGGAAAATAAAGTTCCAACCTCTGTGAAACAGAAGCAGGTCTGCAGCACTGGGATAGGTAGTGCTTATCAGGAAGCTTCCCAAAAAAAAAAAAAGTTGTTATGACAGTGACATTCATATATTAATGACAACAACAAAATCCCATGAAACACTGTCAAGAACAAAAGTCTACAGAAGCAACGTGGCATTTTCTACAAAAAATAGATTTTATATCAAACTTGTTTTCAATCTCTCTTTGATAAAATTAGAAGGATATGCACTAGCCTGATACTTGAGAAAAGAGCTGATATTTAGCAGAGATGAATTAATTTGAAGGATGATTACAAGATTCATCATTCTTATAGTATCAGAACAGTACGGAGACTGCCATACAAGATCAGGCCATTGACGGACTTAATTGTCCTATCTCTGAGAACAGCCATGATTAAAAGATTTAAAAGAGAGAACAAAACACTTGGCAAGAAGCTGCCCACCACCAGTACGATCCTAGGGCAAATACAACAGAGATGCAGATTAGCAGAAATTGCCATATGCTCCAAAATACTTCCGATTCCATTTGTTTTGTGGAACATTATTAGTTATTCTAACACAGAGCATATACAATCCACAGAGTGCTTAATGTGCCCAGCACTTCAGTCAGGACTTCTTGCAGTCTAAATAACCGCAGTATTATCTACTCTTATTTCAGAGTAGTGCAGTGTACAGGTTGCCTGCTGTACATGAAGGTATCTGTTAATAATAGTGATTATTACTTGGTTTATCTAATTTCTATTTTTCTCATTATTCATATAAGTACTAACATTTCAGTGCCCTCATCCCTCTACAACTTTGACTGAAAAAGTAATTGCTCTGCTATTGCTGTGTTGGGGGAACTTGTGCTCTCTGCTTGAAGATGATTGTACATTACAGATATTTTGTGGATACTTGAAGTGCCAGTCAGCTCTTTTAAAACTGCTTTTCAAGAAGTTAAATGTCAGTTTTCTTACTGATCCTTGTAAGGGATTCCAGGGAGCTGAATCTTAGTCAGAAGACAGCATGCATTTGGGGATCTTGGCAGCATTGGCCTCCTCCGTCCTCCCACATAGCCAGCTCTACAGCCTTTTTGATGATATTGCCTCAGCACACAATGTGCAGCTTTCAGAGCCCACTATCTATTCTGGACTCAAACTGTCAGATTCTGTTACAGGTATTTGGGGTAGCAACTACTCTATTTCCAATTCCAGTTGGCTGTGTGCTTTAAAATGCAAAATTCGGGGTTTTAAAATCTAGAAGCATTCTTTTTTGCTTCCTGTTCTTATTTCTGCATCCATGGCCTCCTGCTTTGCTAATTCTGTCTTTAGAAAACACCTTTTTTTGCCAGGGAATAAAAAAAAATAAGTGAACATACTGCAGGAATTGGAGTCTGTATTTTGTATAAGCAAGAAACTCAAGTTATCATTCAAATTAAACTCTTCTATTTGTATCCTGTTTATATCCCCTAGGCATGGACTAAAACTTCTCAACTCTCTAGGATTGTGGTTGGGGGCTACATATGGTAGATACCTTTCTTATTCTTGTCACTGAGGCTAAATTACCCAATAGCTCTTTGATTGCAGAAGGGAATACACAAGAGCTTGATTCTCTCAGGCAAGTACTCTGAATACAGTTATGTTGCTTTTGCACAGGCTTCATTACCCGAGTAAGAATGGCAGAAAGCTCCTGGAAATAAGAAGAGAAGGTATGCCAAAGTTATACTCCAGCAGCTAGAGCCTCCTTTGTTGCTTCCCTACCCTCCTCACACCTAAGCAAATAACACTGTAGCTCTGCAGCACACCTGCATTACCTCTAGCTTGCACAAGTTCCCATGGTTTACAGCAGCAAAGGTATTACCCCCATAGTCTTCTGCAGCTACTTAGTGCCACTTCAAAAGCTGAAGAATGTTTGGAAAGCTGACAAGAGCTAAAATATTAATTGCTGAACTTAAGTCTTCCAGAAAAGGGATACAGGCTTTGTGCTTTACTACTGAATTGACAAGTAAACAAACAAACAAAAAAAACACAAAAACAAACAAACAAAAAAAAAAAAAAACCAAAAAAAAAACCCAAAAAGCTAGTAACAGGAGAAAGATGATTATGTATGTTCTTCCTAATCAGTTGAACATATTACCAATTCTTCTAAATCACTTGAGACTTTGTATTTATGCAAACAACTTATGGAGAAGAGCATTAGTATTCACTTTCTGTCTCATGCCTACATCCATGTCTTGAAAAACTTGATGAGCAATACACATAAAAAAGACCCCAAGCCATAACTGGAGGCAAAAGCCTGTAGAATTTGTGTTACAATTCTATACATGCAGATTTCAGTTCCAGTTATGTTTTTACAGTGTCTTCCATCCAAAGTCACCCAAAGTGGTGATACAACAGTGTGTTGGGTGATGATTTTTCATTCCTCTATATCTTAGGCTCTGCAGACACAGTTATTCAGAATAGAAATGGAAGAGCCTTTTCCAATGAACTTCATGAAATGATCAGACAATCAAGTCTGACTTCATAGAATCATAGACTGGTTTGGGTTGGAAGCAACCTTAAAGATTATCTATTTCCAGCCCCTCTGCAATGGCCAGGGACACCTTCCGCTGGACCAGGTTGCTCAAAGCTCTGTCCAACCTGGCCTTGAACTCTTCAGGGGTGAGGCAGCCACAGCTTCTCTGAGCAACCTGTGCCAGTGCCCCATTACCCTCATAGTGAACAATTTCTCCTTAACGTCTCATCTTAATCGACCCTCTTTCAGCTTAAAGCCATTCCCCCTTGTCCTATCCCTACATGCCCTTGTCCAAAATTCCTCTCCAGATTTCTTGTAGGCCCCCTCTATGTACTGAAGGCAGCTTTAAGGTGTCTCTGGGGCCTTCTCCAGACTGAACTTCATTTATAAAGTGTATGGAATGAATGGATAACCAAAAGATATACAAAGCTGGTTTTATCCAAAAGCCAATCTTGCCCCACCCTCTCTCCCTTTTTTTTTTTTTTAGTATTGTTGGTTGGTTTAGGGATTTTGTGGAATTGTACAAGAAAGATAGCAAACAACTTTTATTAACGGTCCCGTTACTTCCTGTTAGAAGAAAAGATCGCATTATTGATAGTGGTGAGGATTAATGCCAAGAAAAGATTGTAGTCCAGAGTTTAAGTGGGCCATTAAAAGGCCTCTGACTCCTAATTTAAGTAATATTTAAATACAAGACCAAAGGATTTTTTCCATACTATTTTAAAAAGAATGAAGAAAAAATGAGAGTGCAGTTGCAGAAAGGTGCAGGCACAGATAGTATAGAGCTAAATCATACAATACTGATAGAATCATTTGCATAGAAACAAAAGCAAATGTGTACTTATCTAAACCTGCTGCATACATATAAACACATATAAAAGTGATAATGGGTAACACCTTAAAGATTCTGAATGGTTTCCTGAAGTATAACAGTTACTATTTGTACCTTTCCTCAGTTTCTTTTTGCCAGGTCAGTTGCCAGCAGCCCGATGCTCATTTTGCCACTGTGCTTAATTGCCTTTCTTCTCTTTTAGAAAGACACAAAAAATTGGTTAAATTAAACGGGAAGAATTAAGTCTTTGCTTTATGGCAATTTACTTGGTTCTGTCTGGGTTCCAGAGAAGTTATAGTGGATCAAAGGAACCAATTAAGTTTTGTAAAGCTATTCAAATGTTACAGTAATGCTGACATAATTCAGACAGACAATGTAAGTGTCACAACTTAGATCAGTTTTTTTCCTGCAGGTCATTTTTTATTCTCAGAAACATTACAGACAATCTGTGATCTGCTAAAAGTAGAACCTAAAGTTATATACAGATTGACTTGAGGAAAGCAGAATAAATGCAGGGTTACAAGGCCTGGGCTTTGTCCATGTCCCTCTTTGTCTAACCAGGCCAGCACAGCTGTGGAGAGTTTCGGTTTGGTTTAAGTTTTAACATGGCACAAACCCTTTCTATCGCATGTTTGGGTGTAAGCAAATACTAGCAAGTCCAATATTTTGACTAAGAGGAATTTTAAGGAGCCTTTTGCAGGCCCTTTCTCTTAGCTTTTTCAACTGCTGCTGATAGGAGAACTTCTGCCTGGTCTTCCAAACCCATATCTTAGGAAATACATCTTGTATTTCTACAGATTTAGTCTGAACATAAGCCAGTGCCCTCATGGTTGGGACTTCAGCTCTCATGCCCAAAGCACAAATATGTTCCTGCTCTATTAAACAGCCACCCACACCTACTCCCTGCACATGGCATGATTTGGCATCATTTTTGATTGAACACAAGTGCAATATCCTGGAAGGATCATGGGAATCTGGAAATCTATATTTACATCTCACACAGCTAACTGCCAACCAAGCAAACATTTTAACGGGATCAGCTTACTCCCATAGATTTTCTTCTTGCCAACATAGAGGTTCCAGGTTTCTAAACTTTATTGCAATTGAAACGGGGAGTTGGGGCCTATATTTCTTCACAGTAAGCCAGCCTCCTAGGCAACTATCTGTGTGGTGTATATTAGGGCTGTGGATACCTGTGGTTGAACAGAAAGCAAAGGGATTACTGTAACATCTTTGTATCCTGAAAATGGGGGATTTGTAAGAACTCTTAAGAACATTAAAGCATTGGTGGTCTTTGAAATAAAGGTGTTCTTATAAATATCTTTCTCCAACATACATTGCAACTGAAATTAATAGAGTAATAGATTCTTTCCTCTAACAGATCCAACCTGGAAAAAAAATCTTTAAGTCTACTTGGAAACCAGATTATTTAATTTTTACAATTTATCTGAAGCAGACTGTGTTTAGTTTTAGGTTTACTTGCTTGGATCACACCAAGCTGTGCTGTATCATAACTGATTAAAAGGGTGGCTTTAAAAGTAGATAAAAGCTTTAAAAGCTGGAGTCACAAAATGAAATTCCAGTCTGTCATTTATTACATGGAAATAATTTATTTTCCTCACTATATTCAATTTAATAAAAATTTTTGTCTTCCTATGAGTGCAGGAACTGAGGCCCTAAGCACATTGCTAGGGGCCCATTCTGGGCAGATGATGTATTGTTTCTACCTCTGACAGTGACCTTAGCTTTGCCTCTTTTAAACCTTGGCAGCCATCACAGAGGTTTCTGCGCCAAGAAGGCATTACTGAATGTAAATGATATAAACAAAACTGTCTCAGACTTAAGGTTCAATCTAACCCAAAATGGACATTTCTTAGCAAAACCTTTAATCACGCAAGAGCTGCACAGAAGGTAAATACTTTCCTAAGTGTGTCTTGAACAGGCACATATCTATTTCCGGGTGTTATTTTTCTTACGTTGGGGCTGTCAAAAGACCTACCAAATGAGAGGAAACCCGACTCTTGTTTTTCAAGCTGCAGGTCGGATTGAGACAAGATTTCCTGCAGGAAACAGAGATGTTAACAGAAAGTGCAGGGGTCAAAACATGTCCATCTGGTTTTCCCCTCACTTTATGCTACACAACCTTCATAACCTCATCCTCGTCTGAGAGCCCTTTTTCAACAAAATAAGGTTGTTTTTTACACTGCAAGGAGGTAGTGCGATTGAGGTGTCTGGCAGAGGTCCTTCCTGCAGCCCTGTCTTGCAAAGGTCAGGGAGGTTGGCAGTCCTCAACCTGGGGGAGACTCAGCTGCAGGCAGTTGAGGGATAGGCCGAGGAATGAAAGCTCCTGTGGGGATGTGTTAAAGTAATTTGCAACTTGAATGGTCTCCGTTGTCCCTAACATAAAGCTCATGTGTTAGAGCTTTTCTTTAACATTAGTGGGCAGTTGTTCAGTGTTCAGCAGATGAAAAAGGATCCCTGCAGAGCTTGGTGTGAGATTTAGAAGGTTCTTCCAAGACTGTATAACTGACCAGAGGAAATCTCTGTCCTCTCCTACCTTTCCATATCTGCCATTATAGGCTTTTTTTGTGAGGTCACTGTACATTGTGTAAGGTAAATGTCCTCACTGAGATATACAGCAAACCTTTCCTTAAGGCTGGGATAAGGAGGGTCACAGTACTAGCAGAGAGCCAAGAGGCCTACCTTGAGCCTCAGCAAGCCTGAAGATGGTGACTGATCAACTTACCAACTGTCAATGTTTTCTTTCTTCTATATCACTCTATAGCAGATGGGGAGCAGCATTTTTTTTTCAAAGCAAGGTGAGATGGTGGCATACATTGCCCTTCAACCTTGCCATGAATTGAAGGTACACTAGTCATACACAGAGGAGTGTGTTGCACCCAATTTCTGTCCTGCAGAGTCTCAGCAGAAAAGAACAATTATAACCTAAGAAGCCACAACCAGGTGAGGTGTCAGATCTGGAATAAATAGATTAGATAGATCTGCTGGATTAAAGATTTATCACCTAACCATTGACCTGCCTCACAACTGCTGGCAAGTCAGGACACATTTGTAATTTTCTCCTTAACACATTGTTCCTGCAATGGAAAAGTTCTAGTGCCATTTATCTGAAGATGTTTAGAAGTAGGCATTAATGCTAGCAGTTCAATATAAGCATGTATTTATCTAAAAACTCCTATAGAAGAAAGATGAATTAAGGTATGTTTAGGTAGTCTAACTAGCCAGAAGTGTATTAATTAAGGTTTACTTGGCTAGTCTATATTTATCTGTATTTTAGATGAGCAACTTCAGTAATTAATATTTTACTAAAGTCAATCCAAAAGTCTTTTTTTTTTTTTACAGCTAACTTAGACATTGACTTCAGAAGGAAACAGAAACCCGAGTCTTTTTTTCATCCTACTGGCAAACATTTTCTTCACCAAATGATGAGCTTTGCTTGCAGTTATCCAATGATAAAATGTTACTGAGTAAACTCTTAAACTTGTTTCTGTAAAAGTATTTCTAATTTACCAGAAGAGCAAAAGCAGATGTAAGCCATACAGGAGCAGTTTTTGAGGGTTTCCATTTCATCCGTGGTAATTAAACTTCTGACTCATAATTAATAACAGCTAAATTTATGATAGTATTTTCATTTAATCCCTCTGTTTTCAGGTTTCAGTGTTGGCTATAATCAGTAATTCTGCATTTTGACCACTTATAAAGAGCTGAAGCACAGAAAAGTCACACATTTGAGTGCTTTTCTCCTCATGTGATCCAGGTGCAACTGTTGTGATTTCACACATACTGCATGGCCTCACAGATAAATCCCATGACAGAAGCAAGCCTTCGGGCACTAGCGTAGAAGACAGGTGTAGGCCCTCAAGTTAAGTTTTATATATTAGCTCATACAAACCACTGAATTTCTGTTTGGGTAGTTTCAGATTTCTCTCTCCTCCAACATGGAAATAGCAACTGAGTGAGCACAATGACTTGTCTATCCTGGAGTTTTATCCATGACACTGCACAGGGATGTACTCAGTTCTTATCTTCATGAAAATCCAAGCTGATAACTTAAGCACCTTTTGACATTTTAGTGCAGGGCTAATAATTAGCATGGCTAGTCTGGTTACCATCATACACACTTCACAGACTGGAGAGTGTTTATAATTTACAGTACATGAAAACCTTACTTTTCCTACAATGATGATAGGGCAACCCAGTTCCTTCTTCCAACAAACATCAAACAGCCATGGCACCTGATAACTTAAACTCAACTCTAGAAGTTAAGACTGCTTTATTTTTGTTTGCTTTATTAGGTTGGCAACATACTAAAGTGAAAATAAGTCATCAGAATTTCTTTGCTCATTGCTTTTCAATTACGCTCTTTCATGTAGTGGAAGAATTGATGACTGGACTATGTTATAAGAATATTGAAATGTTACAGGACCTCATTTCAGTATGTGCAGTTAAAACAAACATGGAGAGAATCACTAGCAGAAATCATCCTATCTTACATACCACCAAAGAAGTGTACTAGCCACATGCAGGCTATAAGCCATATCAACCAGGACAGCTCATTCTAGCTTTAGGTAACTGGTGTTAGTACTTGAAAAGTAAGACCTACTACCTATTTGTTCAAATGTTTCACTGCCTATTCCTACCAGTACCATTGTCTTTATTTTGAAGATTAGCCATTGGTAAAAAAAGAAGCTGAAGAGATAAATTCTGTTTCAGCATTTCCTTATCCACCCTCTTGGCACATCAGATGCAAAAGCCATCTTTGAAAGGCAGGCACTAGGCAAGGGAATCGAGCATTTGCCAGATCATTCACTTAACTAGGAATTTCTTAGAGGTGAGCAAAATGATAGTACTCTTGAGTCACTCACTTGTGTTACCCAACCAGAAATCAGAGGAACTAAGCTATAGAAGACAATAGTTGCTTCTTTTACAAAGGACTGCAATGCAACCTTACAGATTACCTGCCCTTTAAGTGGAAATAGTTAGCAAATAAATAACAAAGGAAGCCCTGCTTCCCAACACCACCAACAGATAGAGTTTATAGAACTACTAAGCAGAGAGGTTACTTTCAGAAATTACAATACCAGATTTTCAGTTTAGTTCACATTCAGCTAGGTCTATAAGTTTCATAAGAACAACAAACAAATGCAAACAAACTTACATCATCAGCTCAGACTTCCCAGCAAACCAGTTTCCAAGTTTTACCACCAGGCCTCCTATCCTTCCTCCCAGTAAGAAAGATAAGGAAGTCCTGAATTCATTACAGCTGGCCTGATGAGCCTTGTAATTAGGACTTGCAGTTCGGTCCTTCAACTTCTGGAGAGCACTAACCCTTTCACTGCCAAATCCTTTCCATCCTGTTGCAGCTCAAAATGAGACTCCATTTGAGAGGTATTATTTGCTGTCTGCTTTTTAAAGAAATAGGTTGGCTTTGCTACTGGCACACTGTGAACACAGGGTAGTTATTGCTTTTGGTAGAATTCATCAGGGGAGCAGTCTGCCTGCAACCTTCCAGATGTGTACCAACACACTTGCAACCAGAATGGTTTAGAATGCATTTCCCTCTTCCTCTTTGTTTTCCTTTCTACTGTCTGCCTGAGACCATCAACAACCTCCCTGTCACTCTAATCATCTCCTGGACATCCCCTTGGAGTGTGAAGCTAATTCCAGAGTTTTGTTCAAAACCCCTCTTAAAAATCCCCTTGCAGCACTGCAAACGGTTAGTAAGGGTTGGATTGCTGATTTGCTGAGTTATGGTCCCCAGACATGAAACCCCTCAGCCTATTTTATGTATCTCAGCAATATTCATTTACCCCTTGTCTTCTACAAAGACAAAACGGACTAAATTTGCTTTCATCATGTTCATTGCACATTCCTGAGCTTTCACTGTTTGATTCCAGGGACAGGGATAAACTTTCCCACCACCACCCTTACTATATCACTTGGCTTTCTGGAATGGCTTTTTCCTCATCTCCTTCTGAAGAACCGGAGATTTCCACAGCTAGCAACAGGATGTAACACTGTTTGTGCTGGTGCTCTTTATAGCAAATTTTAAATGCCAGATTGATGGGTTTTTCACATGGACTCAGAGTTAAATTGATTTAAGACTATTTTCCAGGTCAGGTTGGCAGAAACTGCTGAATTGGTTTGCCTGACTCTATAGCAGGAGAGATGCAACTCATCTTGGGAGTATCTAGGAATTTTCCGTAATGAATTCATTGTTCTTTGAAGCACCAGTAATGTTGACACTGTCCATCTTTTACTGTCATCTTCTGGGATGTTATATTTGTGTCTTTTCTTTTTTAAACACTGGCCCTCAAGATGATTATAAGGAAGAATTTCATGGTAGTGTGTGTAGACTGGATGCTTTGGCATGTCCAGCTTTCGCATGCATTGCACAGATACCTTGCCAGCTGACCCAGGTGCTGCTTTCAGAGCTGTATGTTGTGCTTTGGCCACAAAGCTGTTGGTGGCTGCTAAGATTATGATTTAGAGCCAGTATAGCCCATAGTCTGATGAGATCCCAGCCTTTAAAAAGCTTCTGGCTGCAATAGTTAAAACAAAAGTTTGTAAAGGTTTGCTTACAGTGGGCAGAAGTGTGGTTATTGCAATGCTTGTGTTTTTGCATTCACCTGAAATGGCCATGAAGGCTTGGTCATGGTGCCAAATTGCTCCCTTATAATGGGAGTAATAGCTCAGTGTAAAGGATATGTAGAAAACAAAATAGTCACCATTGCAAGCTATATGTCCAAGTCAAAGGCTACTGAAGGCAACAGATAGATATGCTTTGTTTTGTCACTGGGTTGGTCCTGGGAGCAGAAATAGCAGCCTCCCGATGGGCAGGAGTTACATATTCTACATCCACAGTGTACGTTCCAGATTTCAGCAACAGGTAAAGAATTTGGATTTTCACACATTCTGTGTGTCCATACATCACCCTTCTATAAAAATCAGATAATAGAGAATTTGCGAAGTTATTGGTTGGTATAATGCATGTGAAGTACTTTAAGAATCTCTTGGCAAGAAAAGACAGGTTTTGTATTATTCCAAGCGTATATGAAACAAAGTGGCTCCTAGAGAGACAAGAACTTCTCGAAGACCCTTAATTAGTGCTGTTTTGGCATCCATAGCACTTCCCCTTCCTTTTAACAATTGATGCCAAGAATTTCTCATTCCAATAGTGTCCAATAAATCCTAGAAAATAAATTTCAGTGACTGTTGGAGGTATCTTCTGTTGCTTGATGGCTAAAGCAGCTAAAAACTTTTTTTTTTTTTTAAATAGCTTTTTCTTTAAAAATCTGTGGGTTTAACCCCTAAAATAAAGTGGCTGAGTCTCCTCTCAGCAGCCAGAACATCTTGCACCAGCACAGAACTATGCTGTGCTGGGAGTAAAATTATGAGCATTAGGACACGTGTGAAGTCCTAACCCTGCCCATGGGATCAGCTCTTTGAACTGATCCTGCTGATCTGTACCAGCTTCAGCTTTGTAAGAAGGGTTAACAGAGTTCAGCATGTTCTGACTGACTGTCTAAGGGTGGGTGAAGTGGATTATTATCTGTATGGCGTTGGCCTGCCACTTAGGCTGAATTCTTATTTGCAGTATACACCAGCTGCAGTAGGATGGGAATCAGTGATAGATGGGACTCATCCAGATAATTGTACCTAGAGCTTCAGTATGATTCTGCTGGTGACAGACACCAAGAAAACACACTGACTGTGCAGACATCCTGAATGTTTGAGATCTCTGAAATAAATGCAATTCCATTTCAGATTTATTTCACAAACTCTAAAACAGTTCCAATGCATGCCATATATATATGTATATATACACACATATATGACACATGTAAAGACTTTGTTGAAATACTGGGATTTAACAGCACTGAAAAACAAGGTCTCCAGAGGCACATACTGGACTTCTTACCTCACTTTCCCATAAGTAGTAATTCTTGGTGCCAGGAGAATTACATGAGCATAGCATTACTGTGAGGCGTATCAGACCAAACACAGAAACGCCCTGTGAAATGTGTCCCATCGTTTCAGGGTGGAGAGGACTGTCCTGTTTCTAGATTTTTTCATTACTGTGTTGTTTTTCTTTTTTTTTAGCTGGTTATTATTTAATTTTTAAACTCCTACTACACAAATTCTTTTGAGCCTTAATACATTAAAATGAATGAATCCTTGTTATCTCCATTAGGGAGATTAGCTACTTAGGTGATTATGGGTTTCCTGCTGTTCCAAAACTACTGAATGGCAAATTAGGAGCTCTTGATTTTGATTTGCAGATTGAGAGAGTGAAGACCCTATTGAGGTAAAGTACAAAACATAGGTGTTTACTCTTTATCAGGAAATGTTTAAGTCACAGCAGGTTTCCCCTTAGAAAATTCAAGACAGATGTTGATTTGAATGCTTCTTGTTATTGTTTTAACACAGGACTCTGTGTTGACTGTATTTTTGACCAGATTGGAAATTAAAAATTAGTTTACATTTTTCTTGGTGTTCTTTTCCTTTCCTTGACTCAGTATTGTTTGTGCAAATTGTTTTGGATATAAAGCCATTCCCCTGTGTGGTTTCTTTCAGCTTTTTGCCTGTATATTCTAATGGTACCATGAAGGTGGTATGATCAAACACAAGAAAGCAGTTGCTACTTAGTGGAGAGGTTGGACTAAGTGAACCATGGGAAGCTCAGTAGTTTGTTCCGCAATAGGTTCACCAGCTCCATTGCACTGTGTTTGAGAAGCCTCTTTATTAAAGACCTGTATATTGCTCTCCTAAATATGCGGCCATATTCTTAACTAAAAAAAAAAAAAAAACAAAAGAAAAAAGAAAAAACAAACCAAAAAAGAACAACAAACCAAGAAGCCTTCTTTTTCTGCTATTTTTGTCCTTCCCCTATTCAGATCAGTCTCATAGGAATCCTTAATAAAGCAGCATGTATGTTTCATGCCGGCAGTGTGATCTTGCAGCCCAGAAAGCCAGCCGTATCCTGGGCTGCATCAAAAGGAGTGTGACCAGCAGGTCGAGGGAGGTGATCCTGCCCCTCTACTCTGCTCTTG
>JASSUY010031265.1:23265-45700 GCA_032466535.1 Forpus xanthops | reverse complement strand
TATTAAAAAAAAAAAAAAAAAAAAAAAAAAAAAAAAAAAAGCTTTTTCTCAGTTTGAGTAATTACTCAAAGGTACATGAAAAGAAACTGAACAGAAGGAAAACATTCAATAGATACACTTTCATTTTTTTTATATGGATTTTATTTATTTAGTAACAATAAAGATATGATTTTGAGACCTCACGGAGTATTGTGTACAGTACTGGTTTTTTTTTTCAACAAAAAAGGACATGGAACTGTTGAAAGAAGTCCAGGGCCACGAGGATGATCAAGGGACTGCAGCACCTCACGTATGAAGATAGGATGAGAAAGTTGGGGCTGTTCAGCCTGGAGAAGAGAAGGCTGCATGGAGACCTCATAGCAGAGCCTTCCAATACCTGAAGGGAGCCTATAGGGATGCTGGGGAGGGACTCTTCATGAGGGATCATAGTGATAAGACAAATGGTAACAGGTTCAAATTTAAACAGGGGAAGTTTAGACTGGATATAAGAAAGAAGTTCTTTACTGTGTGGGTGGTGAGGCACTGGAATTTGTTGCCCAAAGAAGTGATAAATGCTCCATCGCTGTCAGTGTTGAGTGGAGTGCTGGGTGATATGGTTTAGTGGGAGGTGTCCCTGCCCCTGGCAGAGGGGTTGGAACTAGATGATCTTAAGGTCCTTTCCAACCCTAACTATTCTGTGATTCTATGAGTCTATGATTAATTTTTTCTTCCAGTCAAACTGAATGTGTTAATGATATCATAAAGACTAGTGGGGATATTTGGACCATAGAACAAAGCTTTGGAACAAAGCTACAGATGTGTAGCGGGCTGACCTTGGCTAGCTGCTAGAGCCCCTTCTCCCTCTCACTCTGCCTTTTCACCAGCATGAGGGGAGAATAAAAAATTAAAAAGCTTACAAGTCAAGATAAAGAGAGGGAGATCAATTACCGGATACTGCCATGGATAAATGTCCTGGGTTCAGCAGTAGCAGTCATTTTTATCCTTCTTAGTAGCTGGTGCAGTACTGTATTTTTGAGATTTGGCCTGGAAACAGTGCTGATAACACCGATGGTTTTAGCTGCTGCTTAGTAATGTTTACCAAGGACTTTCTGAGTCTCATGCTCTGCCAGGGAGGAGGGGAAGCCGGAAGGAAGCAAAGACAGGACACAACTAACCAAAGAGGCATTCCATACCACAGCACATCATGCCCACTCTATAACTGGGAGCAGTCACCTGGAAGACTTACATCACTGCTCAGGTTGGGCTGGGTATTGGCTGGTGGGTGGTGAGTGGTTGTATTCTCTTCCTTTGCTATTTCTCTTATCGTTATTATTATTGGTGGTAGCAGCAGTGGTTTATGTTATGCCTTATGTTACTGGACTTTACTTTTCCCAACCCATGGTAGTTACATTCTTTAGATTCTCCTCCTCATCCCTCTTGAAGCAGGGGGGAGGAAGGGAGGGAGCAAGAGAGGGACTGCGTGGCTGACTAGGCTTAAGCCACAACAGTAAAACAGACCTAGACTGGGAAAAATTGGTTTAATTTAGTGCCAGTTAATGTAGGTTTGCACAACGAGAAACAAAGACAAATCAAAATGACACCATCTCCACCCCTATTTTCTTTTCCCCCAAGGCTCAATGGACTCCTTCATTCTCTACTCCTCTAACTGCTTCCTGCCACAAACAGCACAAGGGGACTGGGAGTGGAGGCTGTGGTTAATACATAACACATCTCTGTTGTTCTTTCATCATCACACTTCTCCATTCCTCCTGTGTGGGCTCTTCATGGCCACAGTTCCTTCAGGGCACATCCACCTGCTCCATTATGGGGTCCTCCACAGGCACCTGGGGTACTTCCTCCCCTCATTCTCTGACCTTGGTGCTCACAGGATTGTTTCCAACTCTTTCCCACTCCGTAGTCCTCACTCCACCTGCGCAGCTTTTGCTTCCTAAAAAACTTTTCCAGAGGCACCCTCACCTTGGCTGGGGGCTCAGATGTGCCCTGCAGTGGGTGGGCTGGATCCATCTGAATCTGTCTGTGTCAGAACAGAACAGCCCCAGCCCCTCCTCACAGAGGAAACCTACAGACCCTACTACCTGGGCACCAGCGCTGACCACACAGCAAGTCAAAGTACCTGAAAGAAACAAGAGAACTGAGTTATTCTTTCCTTCTGCAAGTTTCATTAGTCTTTTGGGTTTTTGTTTTAGAGATGTCTATTTCCCTTGTTTAGTAGCATATCCTCATCTACTGTAATTAAGCTGTACATTTTACATGCGTTTAAGAACTGACTTGTATGGCATGTGTTTGTTATTCCTCAGTGTATTTGTTTTCTGTATTTTTTACTGCTCCTCTCCACGGTAGAAATCCCTAGACCATGGACAAGAGGTAATCAATCTGCTCTGTCTTATCCTGACATTGCAAAATTCAAAAAAGGTGCTATAAGCTTATTAAAGTGACTGTAATACAAGCAAAACACTTGAAAATCTGTATATTTGCGTATCACTATGGATGTCTTCTGGAAGTACTTCCTGCCTAATTTATTGCTCTATTCCAGTAACAAATGTATGCCTTTGCAATACGGAATCAGAAATGAGTGAAATCTAATTCGTTGTAAATAAACTGCAGAAGCTGTGCATTTTATGAATTAATTTTATGAATATAGATTGCAACACCTCCTGGTTTTAATTACAGAACAGCGTTTGGAATAAAAGTTCCATGTTAATAGCACACATAAATGTGAAGACAATCAAAGATAATCTTGCTTCCTTTCCAGGTTTTTCAGGCCAGTATTGTGAAATAGAAGTGAATGAGTGTGATTCAGCTCCCTGCTTGAATGGTGCTGTCTGTCAGAATAATGTCAACAGCTATGATTGTTTTTGCCCTGAAGGTAAGTTGTTCAAAATAATTTACTTTTATTATCTTTGACAATTCTAAAAATTGCCTGAAGACTACAGAATGTGTGCTTGACAGTTTTCAAAGCCATTGTTAAAATTTCCTTTGTGTGAAAGTTATTAATTCTTTTCTGAAGTCTCATTTGCATCTTTGTCCACCAAGGTACCCAGTAAAACAAGCATTCTCATTAGGAATGGAGAGAGATACACTTGTAACAGCCTCTGTTTTTTGGACAGAACCTCATGATTTTATTAAAGTCTGAAGGAGTGAAGAAAGCACAAATGAGCAGTACATGAAATCCACAGAAAATGTAATCAATGAACTTACAAAGAATCTGTTTTGTCCTGATGTACTAAGTTGCAGCTTTATGACTGAGCATAGCAAGTAAACGACAAAATTACAATAGCCATAATAATGACTGTAATATATCTTCAGTGCATAAATCTATTACAGCTTTCACAGACAAAAAAAAAAAGAAAAAGTTCCAGGGTTCTCAGCCCTGGAACTGTTAGTTTGAAAAAGCATTTACTGCTCAGGATTATCAGAAGTGTATGAACAAATGAGTGTTTTCAAGACAGAAGTAATTAAAGGGAAAACTAAAATACTTTAAAGCACTTAAAATTACAGGTCTTCCCAAAATACTTTCAGAAGTAAATTATTTTCTGAATATTTGCATGTGTTGGTTTTACTTTTTTTTTAACTGTATTTTTACTTAAATATAAAGTGAAGTTCATGATTCATAAGCTGGTACTTTGTGTAAACTTTCTTACACTTGTTTGAGGATTTTTTACTATTCTATAAGGATAAACTGATGTTGAGTTGATATGAAGGCTTATAATATTTCAGAGTTTTACACATTCAAGTATTCTAGTGGTGATGAGTTCAGAAAATCATCATAAAAAAAGTAATTCTCATAAGTACAGACTCCATCATTAGTTAGCTTAAATTGGAAGCCAAAAAAGATATTGAAGGCAGTTGAAAATTAAGCTGGGAAGAGATCATTCTCTGGTCTACCTGACCATCTTATGGAAAACAAATCTTGGCATCCATATTGATAATTTTGTGGTGTACTTGTTACCTGTGAAACATGGGTCTACTTAAACTCTATATGCAAATGAGAGCTGTTACTATATACACTACTAATGAACTGAGGGTAATTCTAAAGTTTTATGACTTAGGGATCAGTGGAAATTGGTTCCATGGTCAGTTTGAGAAATTACGGGAATATGCCTTGCACTGAGGGTGCTGATAGCTTAGCATTAGTCATGGTCTTCCTGCAGCCATGGCCTGTGACAACACTAATGATAGTCATTTTGTACCATGTCCATGAATTAGAATGCATTTAGAAGAGCATAAAATGTCAGCTATCGGTGTGCAGGTTCTCCAGCAATTTCAAGTTCAAAAAAATACTGTTGAGCTTCTGAGTTTGGTAAAAGTCATTATGACACAAGAAACAAATAGAGAAAAAATGGAGAAGTAAATATTTGAGAGCTGATTTTTAAAACTATACTCAGCTATCTAAATCCCAGCATCATATGTCTTCATCTGCAATGCTTTCAAAATGGCAGAAGATACATAGATTCTGCTAAACAAATAATTCAACTAAATTAACAATAATACTGAATACTAAGCTTGTTCTTCCAGTTACTAGCTCCTTTTAAAGTCTATTTGATGGTAAATGTATTTTCCTGTTAATGACAGAGCAGAAAAAACTGCCAGGAAGATCTTTCAGTAAGACTTCAAGACAATGTTATTGCAAGAGTAAACTGAAAACAATTGGGTTTTTTTTGTTTCCTTAGAAAGAGGGGCCCAAAAACATGCTTTAGAAAAGAAGGCATAGATATAGCTGATTAGTAAATATCTCTGGGGTTTTTTGTTTGTTTTTTTTTTTTTCCAAACAAGTATTTGAAGGTTTGAACTATGAAATCAACTTTGATGAGTGCACTTATGGTTTTTGTAAAAGCATTTCAATTTGTTTAGACCTGGTTGCAGACTACAGCTGTGTTTGTCCTCCAGGATTCACTGGTAAGATTTCTTTTAACACTGAAATGACATTAAATAGTTAAATTTTATTTTATTTTTTTCTGAAATCAAAAGAAACTTTTTAATTGTGTTTTGTTCAGCATTTTAGCATTAAAAATAAATTTCAGTCAGTGCTCTCTGCTATCGTTAATCTGCTTTAATCTCCCTACTAATATGATAAAAATTGAAAACAGTGTGCATGCTGTTTGATTAATTGATGGAAAACAAACTTATACTTTGCCTAGGAAAAAAGTGTTCAAAAACACCTAATCTATATAGGTGAGCTATAGCAGTTGCTGTTTGTCTTCAGATGATCACATCAGAGCCATACTCAATTGAGACAGAAATGAGAATACAGTTTTAGCAAGAGGGTGCTTTGTTCCCTTCAGGAAAGGAGCCATCATATCCTTATGCTAAATAGCTTGTAAATTGAACTTTTATTTGTGTGTCTACCAGGTTTAAGAAAGTAACTCTTGCACTGGGAGCAGTATTCATGGCCTTACTTTCTGCCAGAAGCATCTAACAGGATCATTGGGAAATCAATAAAACCGTCTCAAAAAATATGCCATATTAACAACTAACATGCTGTGATTTCAGAGGCTGGAGCAACTGACTTTCAGCTGCTGATTTCATAGAGGCAAATGGAGCACCATTAGTCATCAGCTGTAACAGGCAGACAAGCAGTGGCAGTCCCAGTAATCATACACACTTAGTGGGTGTTGTAATAAAAAGCCAAACAAATATGTACTGAGAGCCCAAAATCTGTTGACCAGTAGACAGAAAAGACAAAAATTAAAGAGATCTATTATAAATAAAAGTTTGAAGAAGCAAACAGAATAGTTAAAGGCAAGGAGGAAAAATTAAGTTAAAAATAAATAGAACATTTCAATTGATAGTAATGCCAGTGACATCTAGTTTAGGAGCACTTCATACTTATGTTGTCAATTGTCAAAAATAAGCAGACGGCACATAAGGAATGTAAGATGATACATAGAAATTAAGAATTTGTGGAAGCGAAAATTGTTGCAGCTTCCACAAACATCTGGGATTTTGCTTGATTCGTGACAACTATTCTTCTTATTCTTATATTATTCAGCATTTTAAAACTGAGCTGTGCTCTGTTTATTACAAGATCATACTCTCCTTTTTTGTTTTATAACTGGATTTGCTGTCATGAGTTTGCAGCCTACTTTGTGTCAATCATGAAAATAATAGAGGTGATTACAAAGTATTTTTTTTATGTAAATAGAAACATTTTTAATGCAATAGTTTTAGAAGGAGCATTAAAAACATACTGCTATACTGCAAGAATCAAAATGGAAAACATACAACTTTTCTGTAGTAGATTACAGTCAGTTTGAACTAGGGAATGCAGGAAAAGCTGCTCCTTTGAAAATACAACTACACTACTTCGGAGTATGATGGAATACACATTACAGAACCAGAAAAACTAAAACTAATGTGTGGATGTCACTAAGGCAGCCTTGAACAGTGTATGTTCTCCTTAGGAACAACACTTTATCCTAGATTTATAGCGATGCAAACCGTTTGCCAATAACATATCTGTTCATTCCAAGACAAAAAGAAGTAAAAATCTGTCAACAGTAAAATAGTTACAGGTGAATTATGGGCAGATTTTAATGGATGCTTCAAGGCCTATCTTGAAGTCATAGAAGTTCACATGACTGCATAATAGGCCACTATAAAAAGGCTCTATTTTCTCTCCCATTTCCTGTATGAGAGACTTTTCATCATGAAGGCGCTATTGATCTCACTTAAATTGACTCTTTTGGTGAGGCAGGACAGCTTCCACAAGAAAAAAATCATTCAGTCTACTGACTGGAAGTGAGGATAAGGATCCTCCTGATTATGCAGAGTATTTTGATCTGTGCTCATGCTCTTTGTAAATGCACAGTCAATCATTGTGGAAGTCATTAGGTTTGCTCTGTCCAACAACTGCTTCAGCCTCCCTAGAAAGAATCTTTGATGCAAAATCACAGAATCATAGAAAAGTTAGGGTTGGAAAGGACCTTAAGATCATCTAGTTCCAACCCCCCAGCCATGGGCCGTATATTTGAGCTTTTATCCTTTAAGAAAAGAATACTGTGGTAAAAGAATGTTCCATGTCCTTCTGAGTTTTAGGATTGATGCTAATGGCCCAAGAAGATAGTGCCATAATAACAGTGGTACACTCAAAATCTTTTAAAGGGGAAAAGGAAACATAGTGGATACATATTAATAGTTTGTTTATTCAGTTAATATTTAGGTAATGTAGAAATCTATACTATATACTAAATGTAGAGAAGAACCATTAGCAGCACAGTAAAAATTGTTATACCAGAAAACTTACTAATATCTAGCCGTTTCTTTTGGAGTTATGATTAATGTTTCAGTGTCTCTCTGGGTTCTACAGGTGACAGTTTCAGTCTTCTCAAGGCGTGAAGGAGTCTAGGCCTTAATCATTAACATCTTGAGCCCTTTCCAAAGAAAAAAAGTATGTTCCTGGTCAGGGTTTCTTCCTCCTTAGTTAAGGATCCAGCTGGGGTTATTTTTATACATTTTCTTATCCAGCCCATATTCTATTCTGCATTACCAGCTGCAGCCTGGCAGTGGTCCCCAGCCCTGCCAGCCCTGGTGGGAACCCAAAGGCTTTGTTTTGCCAGGTAGTAACAGGCAGGAGATGTCATCCCCTCTGCAGCAGGATCACCCCCAGAGCTGAAGCTGGAGCAGGGGAGGCAACATTCACTGAGCCAGTGCAGGGGTTGAGCCAATGAAACCCAGCTCAGGCCATGGCACTGCTGGGGCATCCCCTGCTGAGTGTGAGCATTGTATTTACTGGGCTACCACATTTAGATCTGACTACACAGAGGCAAAAGTCCAAAATTTTATCAACATCTGCTAGCACCCTGTCAATCACACCTTGCATTTTTCTGATGAGACTTGCTCAAGGAACTGAGATTTTATAAAATCCAGTAAATGTATAAAATATATAGGGCTGATTTTAATTGTTTTTTCTTTTTTTCCCCAGATGTGCTTTTGCTCTCCTAACATTTTAAAAGGCAGCTCCAAGTAGAGTTTAGATTTATTATCTGAGCTGATTAGGTACAAAAAACTGTCTTAAGCCTAGTTGTTTGCTTGTCTTACTGTTTACTAGCTCTGTCCTGGCAGCATAACTCAGCTTTGGCATTGCATGCCTTGTACATGAATGCTGCTAGAAGGGCAGTGTTGGACAGGAGGGAGACAGCTGCCTGTTTCAATGGCCTTGGCTGGGTATGCTCCACAGGCTGCAGAGCATGTTCCTTCCCTGGGAAGAAGAACCAGGAGAAGGCAATACCATGGAATGTAGGGAGCAGGCCTGGACAGGGAAAGCAGCTCTCTCTTGCTGTGGAAAATCATCAAAACAGCATCGTCAACACCCGAGAGTGCTGAGAGGAGCAGGGGGTCTTCTTCAAGATTCTTCTCTCAAGTATAGCCCTTGTTATTAAAAGGGTGTGCACCTGAATGCTGGAAAATTTGCAACCTGCTGCGCGGACTTCCCTTTACTGTGAGAAAGATGGGCTGACAGAAAGAAGCAGCCCTGAGGAAGACCAGGAAAAGACTTTCTATTACATTAAAGCTTATTCTCAAATGCCCCCTTGTGGGAGTCAGCATACACAAGATCACTATAATTCTTGCATAGTAAAGAGCTGCTGGACAAATGGACAGAAGGCAACACTGCCATCTTCTTACTTTATAATATTTTGTTTAATTTTGTCAAGTAAAGGGCTTCAAGAACATTTGGCAGTTGAGATAGGTAAAGGCAGCCCATATCTGTTAGCCTGGCAAGTCACAAAAATTAAAAGGATTTATTTTGCACATCCACACCAGTTAATTCTGAGCACTATAAGAACCTGAAGATAGGTGAAGTAGGGAACAGTAGAACACCTTCAGTACCTTGAGTAGTAAGGCACCTTGAATCAAAGCATCAGTCATGTGAGCTAGAATGGAACTCATCAGTGATACAGAAGGAGGAGGCAATTTTATGAGATGCTGGTTACTGACCATTTTCATTATCTGAGCAAATTTTCTCTGGTCGTATCAGTCACTGGAACCCAAGAATTTTGTAAGTCAGTGTTCTGGCATAAGAAGGCTTGGGTTTTTAAACACAAACAGGTGACGGGATTGTATTTTGCCCGTTGTAAACTCTTTGCCTGTTTTAAGTTTTATAAGAGATTATTAATTAAATTAATTTCAAAACTGTGTGCATGTGCCTGAGTGTAGAAGTGATCCCTAACTTAGGAAGTTGACACTAGTGAGCACTGTGTAGAAAATAGATGTCTCTGAAGTGACTTTAGTACTTAGAACTGAATTTTGTTGTTATTTATATGCATGAGATTCCTAATCAAGCTTCCTCACCTATATTATGATCTATATGAATTCTCCATGTGTAGCATGATCCTTGTTTTAGGTTTTCCCTGCGTCTCATTCATGTTTATCATTATCATGAGGCAGTATGAATCAACAATCAAAATCTACCATCAGGCGACATATTGACTTAAATAAGTGTTAGGCTTTACACAGCAGACTAAACAAGTTTGCAAGCCCTTTAATATGCTTTCTGAAGTTCAAATCTATGTAAGTTCCTCTGACATGTCTCAAGAGCTTTAGGAAACCCTTAGTAGCAATTGTGGCTAAACAAGTGGTCCCTGTAACACTGAATGTTTGAAAACCAAAATTATAAAAGCATCTGCAGTGTTTCAACTCACTCCATCACAAGGGAACAGGTGATACCTTTTTTGTTCTTTCAAAAATCTTTTCTTGTTCATTCTTTTTTAACAGTTTTCAAAGCTTTGTTTTCAGAAAGTCTGCAAAAGCTGTTCTATTTTAGGCGGCTTTTGGCTAACCTAGATGTTTTTAGTTAATATCAGGACTACTGCACAGTTTAATATAATTTAATATAATATATATTATACATTTAAATAACTTAATATTAATGTAATATAATTAATATATAATTTAATATAATCACTTCATCCTCCATTCCATCCATGCTAATCATGTCCAGTCCTGTCCTCAACAATTTGAAGGAAAAAATTGGCCTGAGAACTCTATTGGTGCTCACCCATCTTTAGAGTCAGTCACAAATTACAGAATGATAGAATTTTTTGGGTTGGAAGGGACCTTAAAGGTTGTCTAGTTCCAATCCCCCTGCCACAGACAGACGCTTTCTACTAAATCTGGTTGCCAGACCCTGATTGCTTAAAACCCTATCCAGCCCAGCCTTGTACCCTTCCAGGGATGGAGCATCCATAAGTTCTTGGGCAACCTTTTCTAGTGTCTCATCACCCTCATAGTGAAGAAGATATTCAGTTCTGGTTGCGTAACATGCATCAGATCGTTACTCCACATCAATGGCCCTTCCAGAAGCAGCCCCAAAGCCAGGTATTTTCTCTAATGTCTCCTAATGAAACATTCCAGAAGGGAGGCTGCCAGGGGCAGGTTCCCCACAGTTGGGTATGCAAACTTAACGTGCTGGAAAGTAAACACTATTTATGCATGCATGCAAATGTATTCCGTATGTATTTCTGTGGTTATTAGAGAATGTTTATCATCATCTCAAGTGTAAGTGTATCTGCTTCCCCTGGAAGAAATTCAGGATAGAACAAAGTGGAAAAATAACAATAAGTAGAGTGCAGAAAAGTCTGTTTAAGTTTCATCATGTTGAAAATTACATTATATAAAAATTGATAAAATAATACATTAAAAACTATTGAATTGCATGAAAGAAAACCAAATCAATTATAGTTCAGTAGCAGTGGGTTTTTTCCAGTCATCTAAAAAAACATGCAGTGTCTCATTATTTTTTTCTTGTGAGAAATCAAATGGTACATTTCTCCAATAATTTTCCATCTGCAAATACTATGCTTGACTTGTTTGAATTAGAAGGTGAGTAGTAACAGTTGGAACCGTATGACAAAATAGAAGCTAATTCTTCAATCAGAAGTTTAATTAGTTTATATGGGATTTACTTTATTATTGCTCTATTGGAGGCATTACAAGATTATTTTTGTATTTCAGTTTATCCGCTTTAGATATAATTTTATTTTTTAATAGGGATGACAATTGTCATGCATAATACAGTGTATGTAGAACATACTTTAATATCTTTCTGGGTGTGACTGTGTATTAATTAATTTTAGATAAACTGTAACATAATAATGTAATACATTAGGTTTGGTTTTCAATAAAAAAATATTGTCAGTTGCTGGGAGGCTCTTAGCAATAAAGATAAAGAGTAATCATGTCGAAAAAAGCTCATACAGTGATTAAAGCACACACAGAAGACTCCAGAAAATATGGTCAAAAGTCTTAGTCTTCCTGAGTTACTATGGGAAATCAACCAAATTTTTTCTTAACTCCATACTTTTTCTGCAAGCTATTTCTTTTTTTTTTCCTTTTCTTTGCATGTCTAAACAGTTAAGGTCATGGCTGTCATTGAACCAATAGGATAGGACAGCATAGTAAGCACAATTTTTGCTTTTTTTATGAGTGCACCCATAAAATATGTGAAATGGCGTATGGATTTCAAGACACTTTCCAACCAGGTTAGGATTTCTATTATAACTGCCTCAATTAACCTCTTAGGACTAAATTTTCTGTTATGACATGAGCTATCAGTGAATAGGTATTTGACATAAGAAAATCTGCAACCAGCCATTTTCCCTTCTGCATATTTTTCCATACCTCCCAGACATTTTGTTAGTCAATTTGAGAAACAGAAGTGGCATCTTACAGAAAAATGGTTTTCTCTATTTTTTTATAGCTGATGGTTCCTCTTTGGAAAAATTTCTCCCAAATCACTGATGTTTGAAAGTCTGTTGTTCAGTAACTCTTTTGCAGTAACAACTATCATTGTACCTGAGGTTTACCTACTAAAATGTATTTCCCAGTATATACTGGGCTGTCCTTTTAATGAGTGAAGCAACTCACCTTGGGCACCTTCTTGTTTGCCAGTCATACTGTAAAAGGTATGACACTACCAGTTTCAGTGTGGCCACACTAGGTAGGAGCCATATTTGGTGCCATCTTCAAAAACTTTGTTGACTTTTCTTCTTCACTCTTTGGTCTTTGCCTTGATTTCTTCTTTATTTTATTTTTTAAATGCCTTTTTTTTTTTTCCTTCCTCTCAGTTCTCCAACTCCTTGTAACCACTGATTTTGCTATATTTGAGACATTTTACATATATTAGGCACTCGTTCTTTGTCCATGTTGTTTTCATCCAACCTAAAACTGGTTTTGCCCAGCTCCTATGTAAGATTTTTTGCTTTGCTACCAGTAAGTGGCCACAGGTGAGCTGTTAATAGTATTGTAGTCTTCAGTACCACGTTACAAAGGTATCCTCAAGGCCTCTGTTCTCTTCCCTGTACTTCTTCACACTGCAGCCTTATTCTAGGGTCATAATTAGTTCATTCTGCACAGTGCAAGTACTTGTTATTTCTGTCTACATCGTATTAAAAATAAGCATAACATGGTACAATTTACAAAATTAAGGGAGACTAAAACAAATTAAGCAAGATCCACCTCACCACTAGACATGTCCTCAGACTTCTGGTGTTAGCATGACACCAAACCTGTGGTCTGATGCTTGAAATGGCAATGACACATGTACTGGGTTACAGAGCTACAGTGGGGACACTTCTGCAGTGGTTGACCAACTTCACTTGAGCAGTAAGTTGATCAGAGGCTATTGTTTGCCCAGATCTGAGGAGTCCTGAAGCAAGAGGGAAAAGCATGTAGTGCAAAGTGATATTTTTAAAGCTGTTTATAAAAATTTTGTTAGAATACTTTTTTCCTTGACGCCTTTGCAGTCATAAGGAAACAGAATTGCATGGATTATTTGCTACAGTAGCAGAAGAGCAGCACCTGACAGTTTCCCTAGGAACCTACAAGGGCAGGATGAACATATTTTGCATGATGACAATGATGCTATAGAACCCAGCTGCCTAAGGGTGGGCTACAGCTATCACAGACAGACGTCTGGCTCACAGACTTATCTTGGTGTTCTCCCAGAAAAGACTCATAGAAGGCTGCAGGATGAATAAGTTTATTCTGGAAGTCTTCCAACCTGTAGATTTCTGGTTGTGTGCTCTATATTATATGTATACCAAAAGGTAGTTAATGTTGCCCGTTAACCACCTTGTATTGAGCCTAATTACTTACTTTTGATTAATGTGAACAATGAATGCAAAAATCTTGATACAAATGCATGAAGAAAAGTCAGACTTTCACTGGCTTTTTTTTTTTTTTCTAGTAGGAATCACAAGCATACTTAGAAGTTTGTATTAAACACTTTATTTAAATTTTTTGTCTTCAGCTTCAAGCCACTGTGTATCATTAGCTTTTCATTGCAAATATGACAAAACCTCTTGCTACCCAAGTATTTTCTGTTTGGAAAGACACTTCTGCACTGTAACCAAGTCACTTCTTGTTTTCATTTGTTGTAAATGAAACAGATGGAGCTCTTTAAGCTTTTGCCAACAGCATGCTTTCTTCAGTCGTTGCATAAATTGTGTCTTTTCCTGCATTCTTCCACTTATTTTTAATATGGAACATTGTAGTTAATGTTTTCTGCAGCAGTATTTTACACATCAATACAGCACAAAACCATCCTTGTTTTTTAAATACATTTGAGATTTTTTTTTTTCCCTCACAGCACTGCAGGAGGGTTCATATGCTGAGGTCCTCAGCAGTCCTTTTCATATCACTTCTGTTTCCTCACATACAGTTCAGCAACTGTAACCTACATGTCTTTTTCTTTGCCTGTATCTGACAGCTGCAAGTGACCAGAAGAGACCTGCAGTACATAGAAAAATGTATTGTGTAACTAAAAAAAGTTACCACGGGAGGGTTTGAGTTAGTGCATATGCTGGCTGTTCTGTGGAAGAGAGGTACCGGAAAGGAAGCAAGAGCAGAAATGCAGTATCTTTTTAAAAGTCAGTGCTGAAATAAAAGAGTAAGGGCTTTTCACATCTACCTACAGAAAAAGAGGGAAATATGAAATGTCTCATTTGTCTTATTATGATTTTCCTCATGAGAAAGACTTGAGGGGTGGAGACAGGTTGAATGTTCCAAAAACTGTACTGCTTCCTTTGTAAGAGTAGGACTTTCCATCTGTTAAACTGATGTTTCTCCAACTTAGAGACAAGGATAACATGCAGGACAGTGTCGAGCACTTTGCACAAGTCTGGGTAGATGATGTCAGCTGCTCTACCCTTGTCCATCAGTTCTGTAGCCCCATTATAGAAGGCCACCAAATTGGTCAGGCAGGATTTCCCTTTGTGAAGCTGTGCTGGCTGTCACCAACCACCTTGTTGTTTTTCATGTGCCTTAGCATGCCTTCCAGGAGAATCTGCTCCAATATTTTGTCAGGCACAGAGGTGAGGCTGACTGGTCTGTAGTTCCCTGGCTCATACATTTTCCCCTTCTTGAAAATGGGTGTTATATTTCCCTTTTTCCAGTCATCTGGAACTTCACCTGACTGCCATGATTTTTCAAATATGATAGAATGAACATGAGCTGGCAGTGTACTCTTGCAGCCCAGAAAGCCAACTGTATACTGGGCTGCATCAAAAGGAGCATGACCAGCAGGTCAATGGAGGTGATCCTGCCCCTCTACTCTGCTCTTGTGAGACCTCACTTGGAGGATTGTGCGCAATTCTGGTGTCTAATCAGCTTAGTAACTTTTTCCTGTATTGCCTCCAGGAAAATAAATTGCACAAGTTGATCTATAATTTCACAGCTCTGTCTTTTTTTTAAAAGCAGACTTTATTGAGTCTTCAGGTACTTTACCTATCTTACACAAGTTCACAAAGAAAACTACTGTGCTTTCATCAACCTGTAACCAATTGTAAAGTCCATCAAATCAGCCTCCATGAACATCTAACTCATGTGACAATTCTCCAGCCTGCTTTTTCTGTTCTATTCTGAAGTTTTGTCCTGTAATCATAGGTATCAATTAAGGTAATGATCTGATGCAGTTGACCTTTTTACTGATGGTTTAAGCAAAAGCAGCAATAATATTCAGGTAATATTACCATGGTCAGTGTCCATTATTCTCCATTTAGTGGCAAATCATAGTTTTCTTTCATCTTTAATGCTGAAGATCTTACAGAGTCATTTCCTTTTACCCGACCATCCTACGATAGCTACATCTTATTCAGTGACTTTGCCAGTCTGATTTCATGCCCGTTTACTTGTGCTATACTTATTAGGTTATCCTTAGTAACCTGACATTTTTTTGCTAGTTGAGCATTTTCATCCATTGAAAACCAGGAAGTATCCAATTGGCCGTGTAATAACCCATGCCTTCCTCCCACAAAATCATAACTTGTCCTACTGCATTTATGGAAAGCAGTAACTTCCTTAATTAGCCTTTTACCTTAATTCAACCTCCCATCAGGTTTCACATAAGAAGTTTTCTGCATCCTTTGAAATTTTTCTGAATTCCTTTGTTATCTTGTTTACCCTTTTCTCCTTCCCTCTCCCTTCCCATGGATCTTGATTGCACTCACCCATGTTCTTCACATTCCTTTCCTCATTTTCAAACACTACTTTGCCTTTTTACTTGGAATCAAATCCCCAAAAACCTGTTTGTTGTTGCCTTTTCCACTATCACATGACAAATTGCAAATAACACATTCAGAAATCTTTGAATTTTTTGAATTATGATTCGCTTCCAAAGCAATGTTTTAGTAGTTAATACCCAATCACTCTTAAGTCCGGTGTTCTTAAAAAATCTGCTTGGTTTTTTTTTATATATTTAAAATACTACAAAAAAAAAAAAAAAACAAACAAAACCAAACAAAAAAAACTATAAAACCCTAAGCTTTCATTCTACTGGTTTTACTGTACTTATGATCTGTAGTGAATGATTAAATGTAGCAGATAATTGTGACTGTGCAGTATTTCCCGCATATTTGCAAAGTCTGATCTAGATTTCGTCATTCTCCTTATCTATGAGCTTCTGCTTCCTCCCATTACAGCCTTTTCTAAATAATTATTTTAGAGAAAAAGTGTAAAGAGGAGGGCTTCCCTTCCCTGCCTTCGTATTGCTTTTTCCTCTGTCAATTGTGTTTTTTACTTAGATACTACTTTTTCCTCTTAGCTCAAAGAACATCATGTGGTTAAGAAAAGGTGCCAAGTTATGCCCTCTGCCAGTCATGCATTCATGGCTAGAATGAATCTGTAATTTTCTGTGTGCTGGTTATCATAGAAACCCCATGTGATCCTTGAATTCAGCTCCTTATAATGAGATTCCTAGGAGGCATTACCCAATATATCTGATTTGAATGACACAAGGATCCTTCCATCACTTTCTGTGCAGAATACCAGTGCCCATTCTGCTCACTCACATCTGTCACAGCTACAGTTTTCCTTCTATATTGCTGGAGTAGCTTCTGGTGTTCATAGAAACTCTAACCTCTACAGTTGTTATTTCATTTTAGGTCAAATTTGGATCAGAAAAATCCCAGTATATGTTATACCAGTGTAGGGCTTGCTCTGTATTAATGCAGTGTACAGTAGAGAGATGAGGAGCTGTGGGTCTTCTTTGGTATGCAAAATGAGTTAATTTTCATACTCCACCTCTTATATTGTCTTCTAAATAGTCTATATATTCTGCTATACTTCTGTTGTTTAAGATTTGAATTAATTTGGATTACAACTCAATTAAATCTCTTTAAATGCAGAAAAATGAAGAAACAGTTGAAGAAATTTGTGGTTTTCTGTTAGGATCTGAGAAATTACATCATTCATTTAAACATGGAAGCAACCTTGAGAAATATTTTGCTTATTATTGCTACCAAGGTTGTTAAGTCTTCAAAATATTTTTTAGAATGTGACATATAGTCAAACTAATTATAGTGTTCAGGTGCAGTACACAAAACATATTTGCAAATGTAGCTCATACTTATTCCTTTAAAATATTTAATTTGTTCACTATCAGCTATGATCTATGAGTATCTCTACTTTTACAGCTGTTAAGCAGAAATAGTGTTTCCAACCCAGAAAACTTAAATTATGCACTTTTCACTTGCACTGTGAAGGAGCTTTTCTGTTTTTCTAAACCCAGCATGATTTATAGCTTTAATATTTAATTTTTTTTCAGACAAAAACTGTTCCATGGATATTGACGAATGTTCCTCAAAGCCCTGCAAGAATGGAGGCAACTGTCATGATTTGATTGGTGAATTTTACTGTAGTTGTTTGCCAGGTAAGAAGTCAGATATTTAGGTAAGAAGTGTCCTGTGGCATTCAGGAAAGAAATACAGTTTTTCATAAGCACACAAATAAGTAGCCACTTATTTTGCTTAAAAAAGAGAGAATGACCAATCAAATATTCTTTAAGCAAACTCTGCAGTTACTATTCAGATGGTGTCAGCAGAATTTGTTTACAATATATAACCTGTGTACCAGAAATCCTGCCTTGTAAACTGATGAATGTAGAGCCTTGGAAATCAACCAATATTATCAGTGGTATTCACCCTAGTGTCTTTGAGGGATTCTGAATTTCTAAATCTTTTCTGAAGTTAATTTTGTTCCTTTCATTAATGCAGAATGATATTGTTGCAATCTTTCTTACTAGAAAATGTTAGCTTTTAAAATTTTTATTATACTCTGAAGGAAAAAAAATGGGGACAATTTATACAGTAGTTGTCATAAGGGTTGCTGTGGTGGGTTGGTCCTGTTTGTATGACATGTGGCCAACCAAATTCACTTTATCATTTCCTCAACTGGACAGGAAGACATCGCTCATCAATTACTGTCATGGGCAAAACAGACTTGAATTGAGGAAATTATATTTAATTGAGAAAATTAGTTTAATTTGTTACAAATTAACAATTTGTTTAATTTATTACAAACCAGAGTATGATAATGACAAATACAAACTTGCTGTGGTTTAAATCCAGCCATTAACTCAGCACCACGTAGGCACTCACTCACTCCCCCTTTCATCCTCCCCAGGCAGGATGGGGAGGAGAATCAAAAGAATGTAAACCTGGATTGAGATAGAAACAGTTTAATAGCAGAAGTATAATATACTACTACTGGAAATAACAAGAGAGAAAATAAAACTTAAAGGGGAAAGAAAAATCCAAACAGTAAACCCAAGTGATGCACAATACAACTTCTCACCACCCACCAACCAATACCCAGCCTGACCAGAGCAGCAATCCGCCATTCTGGGCAACTCTCTCCAGCTTATATGCTGAGCATAATGTGTTGTGGTATGGAATACCCTTTTGGCTAGTTTGGGTCAGGTGTCCTGCCTCTGCTTCCTACTACCTTCTTGTGCCCCTCCTCATTGGCAGATCATGAGTGACGGAAAAGTCCTTGACAAGGAAAAGTACTACTTAGCAAAAGCCAAAAACATGGGTGCATTATCATTATTGTTCTCAAACTAAAGCCAAAACGCAACACTGCACCAACTACTAAAAAAAAAAAAAAAAAAAAAATCTAAACAAAACCAACAACAACAAAAAAACCCTGTTACATCTGAAACCAGGACAAAACTAAGTCTTAACACCTACCCCTCATTCCTCCCTTCTTCCTGGGCTTACCTTTACTCCTAAATTCTGTACCTTCTCGTCCCAGCAGCACAGACACAAAGGGAATGGGGGCTGTAGTCATTTCATCAAATGTTGTCTCTGCCACTCCTTACTCCTGAGGGGAGGACTCCTCATACTATTCCCTGCTCCACTGTGGGGTTCCTCCCACAAGAGACAGTTCTGTATGCACTTCTCCAAAGTGAGTCTCTCACACAGGTTGCAATTCTTTGTGAACTGATCCAGCATGGGTCTTTTCTGCAGGGCACAGTGCTACAAGAACAGATTGCTCCCCACAAGTCCTGCTGCAAACCTCTTCCAGAATGGGTTTCTCTTGCCAAGGGTCCACACGTCTTTCCAGGAGCCTGCTCCAGCATGGGCTTCCCACAGGGTTTCCTCCTGGGCACATCCACCTGTTTTGCCATGGGGTCCTCCCACATGGGGCTGCAGATGATTATCTGGTCCACCATGGACATCCATGGGCTGCAGAGGCACAGATGCCTCACCATGGTCTGTACCACATGCTGCAGGGGAACCTCTGCTCTGACATCTGTAGCACCTCCTGACCATCTCTTTGTGTTCATTTTTTGGAAGATGCGCTAGGATCTTGGATTCTTTGGAGAGTCTGCTGATGTTTGTCTTGCCCTTGGACTCCTACATCTGGTTGCCTAA
Organism: Forpus xanthops; assembly: GCA_032466535.1. Taxonomy (NCBI): domain Eukaryota; kingdom Metazoa; phylum Chordata; class Aves; order Psittaciformes; family Psittacidae; genus Forpus; species Forpus xanthops. The sequence goes on along the minus strand of JASSUY010031265.1, from coordinate 26,552 downwards.
CCAAATGGGAGTACTACCAAAGTGAGACCTGGAACGAATTGAAAAGTGATTGCAGAGCACTAGGGAAAGTGAAGAAGGGACTGGTGGAAATGTGGAAAGTGAAAGGTTTAGGTAGGTTTGGACATATCATACAGGTGAGTGCTTGACTGCGTGGCTGGAATTGCAGACAGATCTTCAGCTTTTAATTCTCCTCTGAGGGACAGTGAGAGATGTGTCCCAGTTGAGGAAGCGGGAAAAGAGAATTTTTGGCAGCAGGCTTCCTACCCTGCCAAGTGGTCTTTAAACTGGACACACCACTAGAGAATAGCCTTAAGAAAGAGAGATGTGAAGGCACATAGAGCAATGAGAAAATGTCTAGGGGGCAGAATAGTTGGGGAGGTTCTCACACTTGTGAAAGTGTCATAACTGAGTGAGACCCTTTTAGTACAAACGCAGAAATGCATGCAGCAAGTGATCAAAGCATGAGGAATTGCAAGTGTGTGTGTGATTGCACAGCAGTGATCTCATGGGATTTAGAAAGATATGGTGGGATAACCAACACAAAGTGCTGCAGTGGAAGGATAGTGGGTCTTTAAGAAAGAGAAACTGAAAAGGTGAGACGGTTTCACAACTATGCAAAGGAGAGTATCTGGTATATTTGTTCTGGAATGAACACTGGGTCAGTCAAGAGCTTATGGGTAAAGGATTAGCAGGCAAACCCACACAGCTGGTGTCATGGGCATCTGCCATAGACCATCTGATCAAGAAGAAGTAAATGAAACCTTAAAACATCCTGAAGAAGTCTCACCATCACAGGTCTTCATAGACATCTGCAACTTCAATGACCACAGTATTGGGTGGTGGAAGAATGTGGCTAGCAAGTCTCGAGGTGATTATTTTTCTACTCGTGATGTGTGAAAATGCATCTGAAGGACTGCACCTAAGTTATATATTCACTACTAGAAGAAGCGCATTGCCATATTGGGGCAAGTACAGCAAAGAGCCAGGAAGGTGGCCAAGGGCCTGAATGAGCTGGTGCACAAGGAGAAGTTGAGGTAATTTACCTGTTCAGCCTGAAAAAAAAAGGATAATAGAAGATTTTATTGGGGTTTACAACTGCTTCCTTGGAGGATACATGAAAGGCAGCAATGCTCTTCACAGAAGTGAAAATTGTGGCAGGGCAAGAGGCAACAGGCCAAATTGGAATACAGTAGCATTTTGAATAGATATTAGGGGAAAAAAAAACAACTGAAGGTGGCTAACTGCTGAAACAAGCTGCCTGGTGTCATGGGTTCAGTAGTAGCAGTCATTTTTCTCCTCCTTAGTAGCTTGGTGCAGTGCTGTGTTTTTGACTTTCAGCTTGGGAACAGCATGGATAACACCAATGTTTTTAGTTATGGCTTAGAATGTTTTGTCTGACCAAGGACTTTCTGAGCCTCATGCTCTGTGAGGGAGAAGGGGAAGCCAGGAGGAAGTAGAGACAGGACACCTGATCCAAATTGACCAAAGAGGTATTCCATACCACAGCACGTCAAGCCCAGAATGGTAAAATGGAGAGCAGAGACCCGGAAGGGTGTGGGGGTGTACTGCTTGGTCTGGCTGGATATAGGTGGTAGTCAATTGTATTCTCTTTCCTTGTATTTCTCTTGTCATTGCTATTGTTGGTGGTAGCAGTAGTGATTTATATTATACCTTAGTTACTAAACTGTTCTTAACATGTGGGAGTTGCATTCTCTGGGAGTGGCGGGAAGAAAGAGGGGGAAGTGAGTGAGAAAGAAAACTGCATGGCTGGGAGGCTTAAACGATGACAACTGGAAAGCTTGTGGAATCCCCGTCACTGGAGACATACAGATCTTGACAGGACAGTTACCTGAACTACCTCATCTAGCTGGTCTTGCTTTCCTTGAGGATCAGACTAGATGACCTCTATAACTCATTTCCAACATAAACTATTTGTGTGTCTTACAAATGAAGAATCTTTGCCCAATTCTGCTTATAGTTTACAAAAGTAATACTTCAAATTCAAAATTAATGGAACTACCTGTGCCTATACAGTTTGTAAAACCGTAAACATTTGACCACATCTAAAAGTTTTCTATAGCCTTCATTAATGTCACCTTTTAAAAATCAACTTTGTAGCTTAAAAAGTGGTTGTTCATATGCAATGTTTTTCCAAAGCCAGAATTTGCATGAAAGTTTAAAAATTTCTGAGATATAATTTTTTCCCATGTATTAATTTAGCCTTTCACTAGGAAATTGCTTCATACTATAATGAATTTTAGCAAGGGAAAAAAACAAAAGTTCTATAGTGGTATAGTAAGAAGCTTACTACAACAGCAGTTGGTCATCCTTAAACCTTGCTTTGAACTATTAAATCGCAAAGGAAGAGGTGTGTTGTCACTTTTTAAAGTTTATAACTTCTCCCAAGGTAATCTAATATGTAAGGAAATATTAATCCAGAAGATGTTGGATATGTAGAATGTGTTCTGAAAGACAACAAAAGTGATCAATGGAATAGAGCAACTGTCTTCTGAAAAGGCAAGGACCTTTTAAGTTTGTAGAAGAAAAGCATGAAGGAAAGAGAGGAAGCTTTGAAAGAAAATAATGACAGCAGGGGTTAAACTGAAAGCAGAACTGTTGTTCACTGAAGGCTGCTCACAAGAAGCAAGAAGGTACATGAAGTTTGTGGGATTTTGGAGTAAAACTCATAAAAAAACCTTTTAGTGTATGACTTTACATTTCTTTGTTTGCAGTACCATATCTGCTGTAGCTAGAGAATTTATTTAGAAGGTTTTGTAAGAGACAAGACAAATACACAACCAAAAATGCTGTAAATGGATACTAAAAGTTCCTCTGACTCCTTTAATACATCCAAATGCTTGGTAGTTTTGAAGGGAGCAGACTGCTAGAAGTCACCAAGCTAATATACTCTCCCTAAATATCATCTCTTTTTCTATCAGACAATTCTAGGCTAGATGCGCCATTGCACTGACAACACAAAGTTTTCCTTCGGTTCTTACATGATGTTCTTATGTTTTTATCTTTTAGAAAACCTTACATAGAATCATAGAATCATAGAATAATTAGAGTTGGAAAGGACCTTAAGATCATCTTGTTCCAACCCCCTGCCATGGGCAGGGACACCTCCCACTAAACCATGCACTCAAGGCTCTTTCCAATCCAGCCTTAAACACCTCCAGCAATGGAGCATTCACAGCTTCCCCGAGCAGACAATTCCAGTGCCTCACCACCCTTACAGTAAAGAATTTCTTCCTCAGATCCAATCTAAACTTCCCCTGTTTAAGTTT
>JASSUY010031265.1:0-17241 GCA_032466535.1 Forpus xanthops | reverse complement strand
TTATACCTTAGTTACTAAACTGTTCTTATTTCAACCTGTGGGAGTTGCACTCTTTTGATTCTCCTCCCCATCCCCCTGGTACTGGAGAAGAAAAAGTGGGGAGTGAGAGAACTGTTTGAGGGTCTCAAACCATGACACAGTTTTTTATATTAGTTTTATGCAATACTTCAGTAAGCAGATGTAAACAGCTATTGGCAAAGGTAAAAAAGAGAGATGCTTCAATTTTAATAGCAGTCAACAGGGAGGAAAACTTCAGCTATGTGAAAGCATTGCACAGCTGGTGTTCTACTTGGAATAAAAACATAGCTTGAAGACACCTTTCTGCATCTACTTATTTAGAAACCAAAGTGACTGCATGTGTAGGGCAGCTTTAATGTGAGTTGTCTTTTATTTATGCCTCAAAGGGTTGTTATAGAAGCCAAGACTTCTAAAGTACAGTATCCTTCAGTAATTTACACAGATGGTCAGAAGTTGCTGTCTTACCTCATCTAACCAGGTGTTCAAAATCAAAAAATTTTCCAGATCAGGAATTCTTCAGTTGTGCCCTAAAGATATGGTGTACATTTCCTTTAATTTGAAGACTAGTCTCAGGCAGGACTGGCCTTTGAGTATTTTGTCATAATCTATTACTTTGGATCTGCACTCAATAAATTCTATAGAAACAGGGTTATATTTTATATTTAAAGCTATCACAGTACTCTGTGGGAATACAAGTATTTCTAACAACTTCTTCTAAGACTGCTTCTTCTTTCTCCTTGTGTGAAACCTCGATGAGCACAAGGTCAGATATGGAGTAACCCAATGGTGCACTAGAATCTGTTCTGGCAATGCCTATGCTACTGAAGAATACTATTCTTTTATAAATCTTTACTGAAATGAAATGAAATCTGAAGTTCAGATCTTCAGCCAGTTTTGATATCCAAGTTTTGAAGTCATTGGAATTAATTATATTTATCTCACTGAAGAAAATCTCTATTTAATGTCTTTAGTGACTTTTCGTGCTGTAATCGTTAAATTATAATAAATTGGTCCAGTCTCTTTTGATCTTTCCTGGAACATTATTTTTGCAAGAATCTAAAAATCTTTAGAAACTTTTATAGTGTTTTGTTAATAAAAGAACAGAAAACAATACTTCTTATGCTTTAACAGACTGATTTGTTATGCCAAAAGTCACAACAAAATGTCTAAAGTTGGAAACCTGTCATTTATGTTTAGCATTTGGAACCTTGCTCCACATGCAATGAGTGAATTTTTAATTGCTTTATATCAATTAATTAAAAAGTAGCTACTGGATTTGAAAAACAACTGGGTTTCAGTGAAACAATAATATTTTTTTGCAACTATTTATTGTGTATGTTATAAAATCAAGGTGTTGTTATGAGTGAACTGGGTGATTTTATTTCTGGGTGATAGCTTCAGAAACTAGAATACCACGGTCAATATAACTTAACTGTAAAATGTAGATTCATATTTTACCTTAGATTTTTTTTTTTTTAATTTTTGTGACTTATGTAGCTCTTGAATAAGAAGCCAGATGCTCAATATTTCATAAGATTAGGTTTTTTCTTCAATGAAACTTGACTGGTTCAAAAAATCAAAATTAATAAGTTACTTAATCTGTTAGATCTTGTAATATCAGCTTTATTACAGAATGTATTGGGACAATTTTCTTTTTTTGGCTTGGAAACATAGGATGTTTTCTAGTGTAGTGTAGACAATACCACAATAAAAATGAGAAGGCTTCCATCTACAGTGTGCTTATTGATACTTCAATAAAAATGGGAATATCTGCATAAAACCACTTGAAGAATTTGACATTGTATCAATCAAATTCTCTTGAAGACCCATTGTAGCTTGAATGGTTTGTTTTATTATTCTATATTAAATTTTATTATATTTATAGTTTTATTATATATTATTATATATAACAATATATAATATTATTTTATTACCATTTATTGTTTTATTATTATATAATTTATAATAATATAATATATTATTATTTTATTATATGTGGTTTTCTCACAGAGTTCTTTTGTTCTATTTAGAGCTGCTTTGATTATGAAACTGAAACTTTAAAAATTATTTTTAAATAAAAAAACATAAAAGTCCTTATCAAAATTGATCTTGCACTCATCTCTTTTCTCAAAGCAAATGTGATAATAATAAAATTTTTATGTCTTCTGTTATTCTATTTTTCATCAGGTTTTACTGGTCAGTTTTGTGAAGCTGCTGTTGCTGCCTGCCTGTCACAGCCATGTGGAGCTTCCAGCATCTGTAAAGATATAGTGGGTGGCTATCTTTGTTTCTGTGCACCTGGATTTATAGGTGGGTTCAAAGCAGTATAGTTTAACCTATTTAAGTCAGTCCTAAATCACAGAAAAGAAGGTTATTCAAAAGTAGTAATACATATAAATTAGCCATGTTCCTCTAATTCAGGAAGAAGCAACTTTTATTTCCTGGCACACAGAAGAACTTGTCTGTGTAAAAGTATACAGCTATAAAAAATACTGACTACAAGAGATTATTTCCAGCCCAATAACTCTTACTTCATACTATTTTAGACAGGGTGTCTGTTTTACACTGATGTGATTGCAACTCCCAGCCATATGCAAGCTGGTCTTAATTTATCTGCTTGGTGTTTTCTGTAAGAATAAGGCTGCAGTAACAATATGCCAAATACACATCCAAGATCCTGGGCAGGTTTAACTATTTAGTGGGAGATGTCCCTGCCCATAGCAGGGTGGTTGGAACTAGATGATCTTAAGGTCCTTTCCAACCCTAACTATTCTACGATTCTATGATTCCATGATTCATGCTTAAGCTTACCAGACCAGGTCATTATCATTAGTGCAGTCTGACTAGATTAAAATTAATAATCAAAATCAGTTTGCTAAAGTCATCATACTGTCATGGTAATTCCAGAGTACAGTGTTAACAAAAAAGCCCAAACAAAAATAACAAAGCCAAACAAAACCAAAAAAAACATCTTTCTAGGCACAATTTCAAATATTTTTGAGTTTTTGATAACCTCTATGATAAAATAATCAAGTGAAATAGGAATTCCCTGAGTAGCAGATCAGCTCTAGAGCCCAGATTCATCTTGTCCAGCTGTAGGGACTTTGATGGATCTCATGAAGCAGGAATAAGAATGTTCTAGACTCTTCCTCAACAGTTGTGGAGGACAGAGACAATCAGAAGAATTCAGATCTTGAGTAGATCCTATACCTCTTAAATTGTTTCTCTATGTCTTACTGTAGGCATCCATTTTTGTGATGGATTTGCAACTTAATAGCTGTAGTATTTGTGTCTATAATATAGTGAAATGCTATGTCTTGTTTCTATGGTTAGTTTATTTTATTATCAAAATATAAAATTGATGTTATTTTTTTTAATTCTTGGTGAGATCTTATTTTATTGAAATGTTTCTTTAAATTCTTAAATCTACATAATAGAGTAATAATTTTAGGTCATACATTTTCTGTGTCCAAACTTTTCACATACTTTTTAGGCATAAGTAGTAAGAAATTGAAATCCATCATCTGTTTGAATAATTCACATGTAAAATGCAAATTAATACTTTCTGAGCTTTGTTTTACCTTGAAGGCCAGAAAAAATATTAGGGCATCATTTTCAAGTATAAATCCATATTTTTTTTTTTTTTATTTCTGTGTATCTGCACATTTAAACATATATGGCAGTATCTAATGTTCTATTAGTTTCAAAAAAGGTTTAAAATATCTAGCCATAATACAAAGCTTTCCTACTATTTCCCATAAAGATCTCTATTAAAAAATTGTTAAAAAAGGAAATGAATGGAAAAGGACCCCAACATTATAGAAAAAGACTGCTGTACTTTTATATCTGGTATTAGAAATCGTTCTTAAACTTTTATGATGCTTCAGGGAAACTCAAAACTATTGCTTTTAAAACATGAAAAAAATGAAATTTTTTTTATTACCTTTGTAAATTAATCTATAAAATTCCCATCAGATCTTTGTTAAGTATTATATATCATATATTCAATTCACTTTTACTTTTAATTAATAAGAAATTAATTCCCCAAAGGCAATTCAGGGCTCAAAAGTTCTCTCTAACAAACCTCAGTTATTTCATTTTGTTGTTGCTGCTTTCACTGATGACTCACCACCAGTATGTTCCTACTGAAATGAATCTTTCTCTCATGTCCAGGTAATAACTGTGAGACTGAGGTGGATGAATGTCTTAGTGACCCTTGTCACAATCGAGCTACTTGTGTTGATCATCTGAATGCCTTCAGTTGCATCTGTCAAGATGGATTTCAAGGTATTAAAAAATCATAGAACTATAACTTCGTAAACCTATTTTGAGTATAGCACCAATTTTTTAACATATTAGATGAGATGCACGTATACTTACTTAAGCGTCATCAGAGGTTGTAAATACACAAATTCAGCATAAGTGCATCTTGACTGTAGTTATCTAATTTGTTTTTATGACAGCATAAGTACGTTTTTTTTTTGCTGGCTGGTGGCTTAGCTGTTGAAGATGGATCTGTGGGAGGATCAGTGGAATTTTGTAAATGGCAGATACTATTTTCTGTAAGCTTTTATACTCCTGGTAGATTTAACATAATAAAATCAGATCAAAAAATGGGAAAGGTTTTTGTTCTTGGCATTTTTGTACCATTTATATGAAAAATGTAATCACTTTGATAAGTGCATGCATTAGTATATGCAGCTATTCTTTGCTTTCAGCTCAGATTAAGTATTTAAATTGCATTCACTTTATTTTCAGTGCATCATATTTTAAATACCATGGATTTTTAGTAATTGAAATACAAAACAACCTGTAATTCAAATGTTACAGGGCAAAATATTACATTTCTACTGCTAGCTATATTCATAACAGCTATCATTTGCATTTTCACTTAGTAAGATTCTTTGAACTTCTCAAGCTGCACAATTGATGTCACTTTTCATTTATTCTTAAAATGACAAAAAATTAAGTTCCCCTAGCAATATTAACAATTGAGTATTTTATACTTTAAACAGCTATGTGCTTCTTATTTATAGTCTCAACTGGAATACGTTGTGTTCTTGTACACATTCGACCTCTTTTTCCATTTTCTGGGAGTACCTCTGTTGCCTTATCATGAGCACAAGGAATATTTTCTCTCATATGAGTGCAGTTCAGTCTGTCATATTTAATGTAATTTGTTTTCTATTCTTCTATACTCATGTAGTAAAAAAATTGCTTGAAGCCTTGAGAAACTGTTCAATGTACTTTTAATTTTTCAGGAAAACTAGTGAATAGCTTAAACATTAATAATATCAACATACTGTAATAGATGGCTAAATTTGAATGTAAAGAGGATGTCAAATAGATTCCATCATGTGAACTATCTTCAGTTAAAATAAAAGAAGGTATTTATATGTGCTATGCAGTAACTTCTCTTCCTTTTGCCTGATTGCGTATTTATAGGCACAACTTGTGAAGCAAATATAAATGAATGTCACTCTTCTCCATGTCTTCATAATGCATCATGTGCAGACCTTATTGGTGGTTATGAATGCAGCTGTCTGCCTGGCTTTACTGGTGAGTTGTATTCATAGAAACACTTGTTTTTCACATGGAGGTAGTCCACAAAACATCCATTAAGACATCATTGACTAATTTGCTTGTGTTTCCTTCTCATTTCTCTTTATCTGCCCTGGTCTAATGTTTCATTTGCATTCCAACAAACTGGAACACTGACTCCATCTGTAAACTAAAAAGCACAAGATAAATTAGCCTGCATTTAAAAAGGCCTTTAAAGCTTCCACACAGAGGGAAGATTAGTTGCCATTTAACAACTCAAAAATTAGTTGTTATGTATTTGTGGTGATAAGAATTTAATGGATGCTGACATTATTATGTGTGTCTCTTTATTTGCTGATTTATCTTAGTTTCTCCTCACAAGTTGGGTAAGATTCTTGTGGTGCAAATGAATTAGAAATTGGCACCTGATTGTCTTAAGGAATGCTCAAATCTTTCATCTTTTCAAAGGTACAAGATGTGAAACAGATATAGATGAGTGTGCTTCATTTCCCTGCAAGAATGGAGCCACCTGCATTGACCAACCTGGTAATTATTTCTGCCAATGTGTGGCTTCGTTTAAAGGTAATGAACACCAAAGGAGAGCAGAAAGCAAACATAATTAACTTTAGAAAGCATTTCTGTCAATTTTCTGAACTCATTTCACCTTCCTACAGCATTATTAGTCCTCCAATTTCCCAGGCATAGCTTTTAAACTGACCAGCCTATTATGCCTTAAACTGCAAGTAATGTGGAGTAAACTTTGTTTATACATCTAATACCAGTTTTTATTTATTAATAAAGCCAGATAGTTTAAAATAAATTTGCTAACAGAATAAGATTATCTACAAAATGAGAAGCATTAAGCTGCCATTGCGAAGACTGGTTGCTTTTCTTCACATTTTCCTCCCTAATTTGATTATTCAGTCTCTAAACTTTTTTTCATTATCAGAAAACAATTTATAGTTATCTTGGAATCCATAAATTTTGTGTGATTATTTCTAGTGAAATGTAAAGGAATGGATTTAAAGGAAATACACTTAAAATGCAAGCTTTATTATAATCTTTTTCATAGAAATTTTGGGCGTTTAATTTTAAACACTTACTGCTACAATAATTTAAAATAAATTGTGTGGTGTTTCTTAAGCAAATCTAGTTCAAGTGATAATCTCAATTATAGGCACTTGTTGATTTATAAATTAAATACAAGCACATTTTTTCCTCCTGCAGTTCAATGTAATGATACATGCTTAGTATTCTGGAATAATCATTAAAAGGCAATTTCCTTGGTATGTTGAGACAGCAGGGCTTTTTCCCTCTAGGGAAGATTGTTGCATTAACTTCATAATTCTTGAGAAAAGAATGAGTTCTAATATCTGTTCTTATTATTTTAGTTAAAGGTCAAAATTTAGTTTGTTGGTTTTAGTAGTTTATGTTCAGCTAAATAAAATGTAGTATATGAGTAAATGAGTACTGCAGTATCAGAACTGCTTCTGTTCAGAAAGATGTAAAATTATTTTCAGTACATGGCTAGAAATACTGGTCTCTTAAGTAGTTGTTTCACAAGGAGAAAGATTTTCAGAGGACTTTAGTACTCATTTAGATATTTAAGTAAATGATTAAAATTTCAGGAAGTCAGTATTTCTGTCATTACCCTACAGGAAGCTGGCAGTGTCTAACACTCTTGATGGAAAAGTTAAACCCTGTTGCAAAGATTTGTAGGTAGTAACTGAACTCCTCTAAAAACATGATATTTTTGGTACAGAATGTCTAGAATCTATAGGATTCTTGTTGAAATAAAAGATTATTTGAGATTGTTTATTTCTTTGCTGTTTTTTCTCTGCAGCTTTCAAGATCAAATTCTAATACTAATGTTACCTAGATTTATGGTGTTATAAATAAAAACATAATTAGTTTCATATGATAACTTTACCTCAGTCTTACACCGTTTATTTAGTATTAAACTCCTGTAAATGTAGTCTTCAGTAAATTCTCAGTAAGCCAACACAATGGCTAGTTAAACTTTGTTTTCTGATTATGTGGAAATACTAATATTACTATAACAAATACCTTTTTGTATAACAGTTACAGATTATAGAATTGCTCTTTAATGAAATTAATACATTATATTAATGGTAGGATTATCTGTTTTATTTTTAGAGTATTTTCACATACTTTCTTGATTATGCTGTTCTCAGTGGAAAGGCATAAATGATTATTATGAATGTTGTCATTTACTTGGAAAGTGATCTAAAGTTTTTCTTCCATAATGCATTTAAATCTTTTGATTCTCTTGTCACGCAATCTGACTGAAAGGGTATGCACTGCTATTAGTAACATTATATACCAGTTAATCAGGATGTGTATAGCAGTCCTTCATTATATTGAATGTAGAATTAAGGAAGTCAGGGCATGATTTTGACATTCAGATGCATTCGTATAAAAAGTTAGCCTGTCAGATTAAGTTAGAAATGGATTCTATCAATAAAAATGGGTTAGCATTCACTTTTCTTTATTTCTTCCCAATATTCTTGACTATTCTCATTTGTTTATTTTGACAAGGAGACTATGCAAGATATATCTAGATTTTTCTTGAAACCTCCAACAGTCCAGGCTGTGCAAGGTAACTCTATAAGCCTGACTTGTGAATGACATTTTCAGTCTTTCTGTGGGCACAAACTATTTTTAGAAAATCTGATTTCCATGGTAAAGTCAATGCATGGAGAGCACTGCACTCAAGAAGTATGTTCTCTTGCGCTGTTGCTGTAAACCTAATAGGGACAGAGCTAATTGTATTCATCTCTATCAATGGTCCCCTGTCAGAAGATTTACCCACAGCTAATGTAGATCATTTGTTTTTCTATATATTTTAGTTTTTCATTTGTATTATTGAGGCTAAAATTGTCACCTTTAACTTTTCCCTAGTGTTCAGCTGAACATCTTAAGGGTACAAGCAGTCCGTATATACATAATTAGAAATATAATTGAAGAAAATTATAAGACTTCCAGTTACAAAATACCATTTTTGTCAACTTCTAATAATGGTCTAATTACTAAATATGATAACTGCAGTCTTTATACTTTCAGCCAAGTTCCTTCTCCTGTGGAGGAGAGAACTGAATTTCTATTTTCCAAAATCACAGAACTTTACCTGTAGTCCTGATAAAGTATAAAATAATGATTTTAAATTCCATGTGGCACTATGTCATAACTCTTTTGACCTCAGCTTGGGGGAAGCTCAAGATTTGATTAAAGGAAAAAAAAAAATTACCAGATTATGTTATTACTGAAGAGATTCCTGTGTAAACCCACACAGAAGTCCTAGAAGTTCCTGAGCATATGTTGCAACTAAGGCCAAATGGAGAAAAAATAATAACATGCAGACTTATATGTTTTTTTGCCATTTATAATAGTTACCTATGCCACAAATACTATATGTGCTTGTGAATGTATTCTAATTACCTTAATATGACAGTCATGTGCTCTGTTTCTGTCTGCTTTCACTGGTGCTATGTCACTGACCTGTATGGTACAAATTACTATTAGAACTATTATACCTCACACTTAAATGATGAAATGATATTTACCATGCTGCCACTCACACATACTGTAGTATAATATTCATTTTGTACAAGATTTAATCTAAGTACATATCTGATTGTCGTGGTCTAAGGCCGTCACGCAGTTTTGCTCACTCACTCCCCCCCTCATTCTTCCCCCAGCCCCAGAGGAATGGGGAGGAGAATTGAAAGAATGCAACTCCCACAGGTTGAGATAAGAACAGTTTAGTAACTAAGGTATAACATAAATCACTACTGCTACCACCAATAATAATAATGACAAGGCAAATACAAGGAAAAAATACAAGAGCTCAACACGTAGCCTGAACAAGCAGTGCACCCCCACCCTTCCAGGTCTCTGCTCTCCTTTTTTACATCCTAGGCATGACGTGCTGTGGTATGGAATACCTCTTTGGTAGGTTTGGGTCAAGTGCCCTGTCTCTGCTTCCTCCCAGCTTCCCTTTCTCCCTGTCAGAGCATGAGACTCAGAAAGTCCTTGGTCAGACCAAAACTTTCTGAACTGTAACTATAAACAGGGGTGTTATCAGTGCTGTTCCCAAGCTGAAAGTCAAAAACACAGCACTGCACCAGCTACTAAGAAGGAGAAAAATAACTGCTACTACTGAACCCATGACGCTGATATAGTTGCTTCTGCTTTGTTCTAATTAGTCCCTGCAAATATGCTTCTATTTTAAAAATACTTCCCTTTTCTGCACATTTTCTATCATATCTGAGGCACAACACTGATAGTCCTGTATATTGGACATTTTTTATTAGAGGACATTCTGAAATTAAGTTCTTCAGTAACAGAGAAAGGGAGCAGCTGGTTTTCTGTTGTGTTCCCTACTGTCAAAGTAACTGCTGGAGCTGGCAGCAGGAAAGAAGATAAACTTGGTTTTGGTGTAGGGCAAATCAAAGATTTTAATATTAGCTACAGGAGATAAACAGCTCAGAAGTACATTCAGCTGCAGTTCTGGCCAATACATTATCGCTGCTAGTCTTTGGCAGCAATTTATCTATTATAGTGTTAAGAAGGCCTCTCAGCCCTCTTATGAGCTCGATTCCATTATAGTATCCTAGCTGGGGAGTTATTACAATAACTTTTCTGTTAGGATATTGATTCTACAATTGTTGCCTTTCTATAATAGTATCACAGTTATTACAGAATTGATATTAAGTGCTTCAGAGGAGAGCAGAGTGTGTGAGAAACATACTGTGAGACTGTATCCCATTTAGGGGTCTTAACAGTTTCCTGGAAGGTAGAATGAAAGCTCCTATTTTTCTACCAGAAAATACTGTCTTGTTACATTAGAAATTCACACACAATTCAAGAATTAGCAAATTTTATAGTCCACATTGTCATATTTTATCTATGTATAGAAATATATAACCACACATTACCTATATTTATACCCATGCTGTGCCAAGTAGAAGCATGTTAAATGTAGACCTGAAATAATTTATTTACAGAGAACAATAGGAAGTAGAAGTTTGTAATTATCATATTTTGAAATCAATACACCCTTTAATTTTCAATAAAAAAACTCTACATACTTTTATGCCAAGTAATAAGAAAAAATTCCAAACCTCAAATCACCCTATATTTTTTCATTCCCTTGCTGTTTTCCCTTAGAATTTAACAAAGTATACTTGTTATCTTAAGCTAGCTATTTTGTTACAAGGTTAAAAAATACCCATTATATTCTTCCAGCTGTGCCAGCAAAATCAAAACTCTCTTTTGGATTGCTACAGTTTTGTTTTCCTTAGTTTTGAGTCTTCATGTAATTTAAAGCTGGGGAAGAGCATCAGTTTACATATTTTACCTGGCACTTGCTTTTTGTATGAAGGGAAGGGGAAAAATGCCTGCATTTCATTCAGTTGTTCAAAAATATCTTGATAGAAGGCACGCTCACATGCTCCACTGATAAACACTATTGTTTCTTAGTAAAACCAGCCCACTACATAACAAACGAGTATTCCTTCTGAGTTGTTTTAGTATTACATGTCTACTTGCAAGGCACCTCTAGGTACTTCATCCCACTCATTAGCCTTTCCATCCATATTTAGATGTATTGATGGGTTTTTTGTTTTGTAAGAACCTTGCAGAATGTTCAAATATTCTTTTAACAGCCAGGTCTGTAATAATAAATGCAAGTTCACTATTCACCACTTCAGAGTGCCAACATTTTTATGTATTACACAGCCACATCAATAAAGTTAATTATAGCTATTAGACATAGTCCTTGTTAGAAGTGTAGACAAGGGGGATTGTCCCCATATTAGGCATGCTGCTTTTCAGTATTCTTAGCATGCAAAAAGAGAATGCTCTCACTGAAGATTTTGGACCAGCTGGTTTTTATGGCAAATAAAGTAGGACTTATAAAGCTGTTTTATTTGTATTTGGGATTAAAAGCTAAGAACAGACCTTGCATTCCACACCAGACTGCAAATTTTCCCCATTTTCTACACTGGTATTTAAGGAGAAGGTGAGCCAAACCAATTTTTTAACTAGCAACATTTCTGTGACACATAGACTGAGCCAGTATTCTGCTGTTTCCAAAGAAAGCTCAGGAAGGAAGAATTCAGGTAGGGATTTTATATTTGGTATGTGATAGCCCTGCAAGAGTTGACATGTTGTTTTTTTTTTCCTTAAAAAAAAAAGGCAAACTAAAAAAACCCAAACAAACCCCATTTAGTAACTTGGTTTTAATAATTGGAGCAATGTATAAAGAAGTTTATCCTTTGATCTAGATTATTGCATGACTCATTTTAAAAAATGCACTATATGTGCTTGGTCTATATGTTGCTAATAGGTATGACCTTTTTAATCAAATATATGTAACTGTAGAGGAAAATTGAAATTCAGTTCTGAGGAAATGTCTACTTATTTGTTTCAGCCTTAATGACACATATCTCCAAATGTGTTCCAATTAAGATTAAAGCAAAAATGGTAATTGGCCATTAAACATGTTGCAAAAGAAAGTAAACTAGTGAGAAAGGCAACTCAGCAGAAAAAAAATGCTTAAGTCTGTTGAAAAGCAACAGTAATAATGGAGTTTTCAGCACAGGACACTCTAATATGGGAACAGCTAATTACAAAACAGATAATAAGTAAGAAATGTAAGTGCTCATGAAGCCAGAAAAACTGGAGTGGAGATAATATAGCAATTACTTTTTCAGTGCTCACAGGCCAAATTTCAGTCTTCCCTGTGCCAAGACACAGTAAAAAAAGGCAGTTTTCCAAGACCTGTGGCTCTTTCTAGCATATCTCTGTGTTAGACCACAAAAGAATATCTCCTGTTCAACATAAGTTTATACCTGGTTTTGCCATTCCCTTGACGCTGAACAGCCAAATAAAATTTTATTTAGGGAAAAAGGAAACTGATGCCTAGAACTATGAAGCACACTTTGCATCACATAGGAGCTTTTTGTGGGTAGAGAAGCAGAGTGGCCACATTTGTGGTATATTACATAGAAAATATACATTGCCTCTAAGCAATAGAGAAGGTTTTTCTAAAAATCTATACAATGCCTAAGTGGGAATTAATATGAACTGGGACTTGCTTTTAACTCATGCTTAAAGTCACTATAGAAATTCTTTGGATTTTTTTTTTTCTGGTATTTCTCCTGATTTTTTCTATTGTTTTGAAAAGTTGCCATCTTAGATACGTAAATTCAGGTGTTCCTGCTTCCAAAATGAAACAATTGAGAGAACAAGCCTTTTGCCTAGTAATTTCTAGCTCCAGTTTAGACAATCTTGGGTACGCAAGATATCTGTAAGGGTCGGCAGATACAACAAACTCTGTAGGAGATTAGTATCCTTCCAGAAAAGCACCAAGAACACAAAGGCATCCTTAAAAGCCCTGTTTGCTGAACTCACACCATACAAATACAGTGAGATATATGTTGTGGTTTCAGCTCTGCTTTAAGTTGGTAGCTTGGGACACATCTTGATCCACAAGAAAAAATTTCTAAGCCCTTACAGCCATGACTGCTCTGGGAATACTGCCTGTGTAAATTCAGTCATCTATAGCAGATAAGGGGTTTGAATTTCATTGGTCCATCTGTGAGAATGGTGTACAAGAACCTTAGTTGGAGGGAGATATAAGTTATGTAGATGATAAAAGGCATATTCACTGCAAAAGAGAATCCGTATGGATCTGATCCTTAATTTTCCAGAAAGTATGCTCACATCGCAATTTTTTCACGACTTAAAAGATTGTTCCATTTTCCTTGGCTACCCTACAAATTATGAGGACAGTGCTGTGGCTCAAACAAAAGTTTACCAAATTTGATTTTTTTGACTGATAAAACAAAGGTTTGCAGCTTTATTTTTTTACAGGGCGGGTCTATTTATGGTGTAGGGTCATCTGTTGAATACACAAATGAAAATAATAAAAAATAATCCTGGTAGCAGCTGGTTTAAATAATTTCTCTCCAATACCTCAAATTTTAAGAAAATTAAATCAGGAACTCAAAATACTGAAGGGTTTGGTCACCTGAACTGAGGTTGGCCATTCCTATATCTGAAAATGACATCCACAGGTCTTAGGCTGTAAAAGAACTGAGTTTGATACCAGCTTTCTTCAGATTTTACGCATATATTTCTAATTTCTGTTGAATTCTGATGTAATAAACTAAAATAAGATAAAAAAGCATTCCCGTTGCATGGTGTCTCAGTAGGAAATAATAAATTGGTAATTGTTTTCCTTAGTAGCATTCTTTTATTTTCTGAGAAGGCATGAAGCATCCTTTTATGTTAAAATGTAAAATCCACAGATGTGAGTAAAGACATGAATACAGACATATCTTCATTGTTTAGTGGTTGTAAGCCAGCATATTTTAAAACAAAAAAAAAAAAAAAAGCACGTAAATAATGTATTCAACTCCTGCTTTTGTCTGTTTTTACAGAAATTTATACAGGTATGGAACAATAACATATGCATCTCTGTGTGATTTTCGTTTTGAAGTTTGTGATGTGAGTCTATCTCATGCTTTGTTTCAGCATGTTGCATGGTCTGCATTATCATAGACAATTAAGGAAATGTTTTTTTACTTGAAAAGTACCAAATATTGCTTTTCAAACATTGTTCCTTTAAAAAAAACTAAAACCACTGATTTTCAATTAATGTGCTTTTCAAAGGAAATGTCTTTTCATAGATTATATGTAGAATCACAAATCAATACTTCTCATGGATAGTAGAATTTGCATTCCAAGGAAAAGATTAATTTGTTACAAATTTGAACTAAAAGGACTTGCTATGCTTTTGAACTGTTGAAGTAATACTTGGCTTAATTGCAAGTAATATCAATATATGCATGTTTCTGCTGGTGTTTTCTTCATGCTCTTCACTTCCAGGGTGCATCTGGGTTTTTTATTTATATTTACTAGCCTTTTATCATCTCAGCTGTGGAGGTGTTTTGTTTTCTTCTGCCATAAAATAGATCAAGCTAAGCAGACAGTTTATAAAATAATGGCAAGCTTAGAGCTACTTCTAAATTATAGAAAATTACAGAAAATTAAAATTTTAAACTTTTAATAAAGTCTATTTCCTATTTAACATTAAGACATTTAATCTTTAGAATTGCAGGGATCTCAAATTTTAAGTATATCTAACTTATTACTCATTAGTATTCCTGGGATTTTAAGGTAAGTTTATGAAAGCCTTTGTGGGTGGGAACTATTGAGCTGTATAAAGTTGATAAAAAATAAACCACAGATCTCTATGAAATGGTAATTTTTAATTTTTTTTTTTTTAATTACTGTATCACTAATTTCAACAGAACAGTCTTGTGAAAAGCAGAAAGTTGCATAAACATTTAGGGCAGGAAATTAGAGGTGAGGGTTTTGAGGGTTTTTATGTAGCCTTTCATTGCTTTTGTACACTGGAATATCTCCCATAACTAAACACATTTTTTTCTTTCGTTACTGACATCCTCCATTTCATTGAGAAAAATACTGTTAACTTCATTCATAATATGTATTTTTTTCATCAACTTTATAACTGCAGTGAGAATAATTTAAGCAAGCTATACCGATATCCAGTTATACCTGTATTATGAGGTTATTGGAGTTGGATCTCAAAAAATAAAATAAATTTTAATAAAAATCTTTTAGTTAGCCAGTGTCTGAAAATCTGATCAGCATCACAGTTACCTTCAGAGCAGCTAGTAGAACTGGGACTGTGAAACTTCCTAACTTCTTAGCTCAACCCAAGTCTGGTGCCCAAGTGTAGGTACTGCTACACGATTGTACTTCCTGTCTTGTCCAAACCATCACATTGGCCATTTGACAATGACAGCATTTGGTCTGGCTTGAGAGCTTTCTGTCCGCATAAATGCATACTGGACATCAATATTGATTGATGAATATTGACCAGCTCATTTTGTATTATTTGGGAAATTGCCACCCAAATTACACACTTCTTCTTCTGGTACTAGCCATAGTTAGTTTATTTTCATTATATTGTTGTAATCTTGCCAGCATTTTGCAATCAGATTTATTTTGACATTGATTCAGTCTGTACTTTCATGGCAAAATGCTGACTTTGAAAGCTGTTGTCAAATTTAATTCCTTAAAATGTTAGTAGCAAATTTTTTTTATTAAATTATTTTCCAAAAAGAATACCAACATTGATGAGATGCTATTTCTGATTATAGGAGAATTCTGTGCTACACATCAAAATGTTTCATGTGCAGATTTGTACTGATCAAATCAAATAAAGAAACATGAATAGTTTTGCATAAAGAAATGAAAACTTATCCCTAGTAATTTATTTTTTATGTCATTTGTATAAATCAAGCTTTTGACTTTCAAGAATAATCTTAACATAACAGTCTTTTTTTAAAAAAAAACAAACTCCATTCTTTTCAGTGTTCATTTATAATCTTAACATAACAGTCGTTCTTTTTTTTTTAAAAAAAAGAATGAACTCCATTGTTTTCAGTGTTCATTTATATTTGGAGATTCTAGTCTAGAAATAATATAAGCAAACACAGTAGAAAAGAGAACTTACTAATATTGTCAGAATGGCATTTCTGAATATGCAATATGCTTTTCATTCCTAAAAAAGAAAATGCAAAAAGAAGATTTTTCCAAATAAATAATTCACTATTTCGTATATTCTAAGCTAATAGAGAAACATAACATAATCTTATATATACATAGAGAAGTATAATATTTAATTCAACATATTGTGTCACTGAAAAGGAAATTTTCCTTCAGCTGACTGAATTTTAATAGTTTGTGCATATTCTTTTAGGTTTTTTTCAGGTTTATTCTAATAGGGAGGTTTTTTATTGCCTAGTAAAGTGAATACAGTCTATTCTTGTAATCAATAAAATATAGCTAAGAACTAAACAAGCAAAAAGCTTAAAACTTCTCTAATGGAAATAAGCACAGTTAGAAAGATCTGTTAACTTACTAATTCATTAATGATCGTCTGTTTGATTCTTTCACATTTGATCTGTTGGGCATACTTGCTTTTGCTTTTATGTCAGTTAACGATGTTTAGGGAACACAAGATTTTTAGTCTGTGATGGCCAATTAAAAAATATGCGAGTGAGAGAAGACAGTTTATAAACTGTTTCCCTGGCACAACATTAATTTCTATCAGCAGTCACAGGCTTGCTAATTCAGAAACTTACAAGATCAAGTGAGAAATTTCCTGCATTAGTGAAAGTATTCAAATTTAACAGTAACAGTTAAACATTTAATATTTATATTTTTGCACAAATATTCTCTAACAAGAAAGAGAAAAATTCAGAAAACATAAATTCTGCTTTCTGATTGATCTACTTTATTAAAGAAATTTTCACCTATAATCTGTTGGCTCCTTGATTTATCCAAACAGCTTTAATCATACATTTACAGCATTTGAAAAAAAATGCTGATATGAAATCAAAAGCAGTAGTGTTCTCATACTGACATTTAACCACCATTGCCTGTAACTATCCAACTTTAATCTTTGTGTGGATGTGCATTTTTCAAAATAATTCCACTTTAAATCACTGTCGTAGTTTGAGGCCCTCAAACAGTTCTGCGCACACCCCTCCCCCTCTTTCTTCCCCAGTCCCGGGGAAATGAGAAGGAGAATCAAAAGAATGCAACTCCCACAGGTTGAGA
>JASSUY010031264.1:19475-54986 GCA_032466535.1 Forpus xanthops | reverse complement strand
CAGTAAGTTCTGAAGAAATGATGAGAGACAACAGATCATACTAGTCTGAGCAGCATGAAAACAACTCATTAACAGCAAGCCTGCTCTTCAGGAAAATTTGAAAAATGTGGGTCAGTAAAATTAATTTCTATTCTTCATGCTTTGTGTAGGAAGAGTACACTTCTATTTCATCAGAAATGAATTTTCAATTCAGAAGTCAACTTTTTAAATTGACCATTAGAAAAAAAAAAAAACAAACTACCAATTTTGTTTCTAAAACTGGTAGGCCTCGGAATGAAGCAAGAATACAACAAAAACATAGAAGTAGCTGATTAGATTTAAATACCAAGGAAAAATTTCCTACACAAAGGCAGAAGTTACTGGTTCATGAAGGTTTTCCTCCAGATAAATTAGCATGCATAAATATGCTTATAAAAGTAGAAGCTTTTGTAAAATGAAAATCCAGCCAATCACATAGAAAAGCACTACCAGAAACTGAATAGCTACGCACTCCACCCACAGTTTTGTCAGACTGTTTATAATCAAATGGAACTAAGTCACTGTGCACGTGAACCTCTGATTCTTCTGATTTAAAATCATAGAATAGCTTGGGTTGGAAAGGACCTTATCTAAAGAGTTTTCAATTAATCTCTAAACTTGCATGACTAATTAACTACTACAGACACATAGTAAGCAAATAACGTTTCTAAATTGAGTAGAAGCAATATCAAAAACAAGTTCTTTCAGTTACTGTCAGAAAATTCAAGATACTGCTATTTTGCTACCCATGCTTTTTGGAAAATGACTACTATCCTTTAACTTCTGAAAACAGTTTATCATTTTGCAAATTAGCGCTTAACAATTTTCCACATAGTTTGTGAGCAGCATGTACTACCTTGATTAAACCTTCTTAAACTTTTCCAAGAAAATAAGCAAGCATTTGGTCAATACTTTCAAAAAGTTCCCACTACTACACAGTCCTTCCTGATTCTTTTCCAAACTAGCACTACTCAAATGAAAACTCTAATTTTCATATTAATAATGACCTAGTATGGCCCAAATATTAATTATACTATTTAATAAAGATTAAATATGTGAAAATTAATTGCAACAAGGACAAGGACATAGAAATAATTAAACCCAAGATGAAATAAAACCAGCTGAGACCACCTAGTCTGGTAAAATCAGGATGGATTGTCTAAACCCTTCTGTAGGGACCAGAAAGAACTGCCATGTGACATTTCAAAGTATGGTAGGAGTCCAGAAATTTACTACACCTACTTTATGAGAAAGGCATAAATGCAAGGATATTCAGAAAGGCAGCAAATTTTCCAGACATGTATAGTTAGCTTACTAAAATAAAGTGTATTAATACTGTTTTTACATAACATACACTAATATAGCAATTAATATGCTATATAAATACTGCAAATATTTCTAGAATAGACTGAATAGTCAGGGATATAATCAGATCAGAGATTGAA
Organism: Forpus xanthops; assembly: GCA_032466535.1. Classification (NCBI taxonomy): domain Eukaryota; kingdom Metazoa; phylum Chordata; class Aves; order Psittaciformes; family Psittacidae; genus Forpus; species Forpus xanthops. The sequence goes on along the minus strand of JASSUY010031264.1, from coordinate 53,523 downwards.
TAAAAAGCAATGCAATTTTGATTAAATTAGAACAGCATAAATTTTATTCAATCTATAACTGACTTTAAAGTTACTGCTGTCAGACAGTGCAAAATATGTTAAATACAGCTTCCACGAGGAAAGTTGTTATTTAAAGTGAGGAAGATCAGGATGAATTCAAAAAAATAATGTGCATAAGTAAGATGATTATAAGAAAGACTGTAAAGGCTTATAAGAAAAAAGTAAGCAAATGAGAATGCACCTTTGATAACCTGGCAACTATTTTCTTTAGTAATCTTGGTGCTAGATCTATACGGGCAATCTTAGAATCTATTGCTGTTAAAAAGGAACAAGTGATAAGGTAGGAAGCAAGACGGGTTTGTGGACAAGAACAACAGAATCAAGATGACATTTAATAAAATATGTTCAATAGTACACTTGGAGTGTGTAACTTTGCTATCAGCTGAAGAGTTTCAATAAAGCAAAGGCTCACAAGGGTGACATAGCAAGCTCCCACTGTCACCCAGTCATGGATGAAAGGCCAATTACATTTTTGGATGCATCACTTAAAAGTTCCCCTTAAAAATAAAACCAGAAACCACTGTATGGTGCACTAGCATTTCACAAGGGAGAGCTATGTATTCAGCAAAGATGTTTTAAACCAGAGCCTTGTGGATTTATAAGAGACCACTGCAATGGGACTGGGCACAGTGATAAAGGCAGTCCTTCCTACTCCCACTCCTTCAGCCCAGAATTCATACAAGAATAATGAATACAAATAAAAAGGCCTAAACTAATTGCTTCCAGGAGCAAATTCAGATGCCAAATTTTTGTCATAAAACTCCATACCAGCTCAGTGTTTGAGGAAGAGAGGAAAGGGGGTGGGGAAAAGGGAAGAGAAAAGGTGTTAGGTTTTGGTTTTAAGTTGGTCTTTTGGAAGGAGAAAAACCCCAAAACTCAAACCAAACATGAACCCTCATGGATTCCCCTAATACCAAATTCTCCCAATGTACTGATTTCAAGAATAAAATAAAAGATTTATAGAGCTCCTCAACTTGGAGTTTCTGAAAGGCTTTCTTGGGTTACTTTTTATTCCAGCTATAGACAATGCTTTTTAGACTGACTTTAAGAAAGCCCTATCCTGTTTGCGGGAAAAAACTGAGATCGGCAAGGTTTCAAAGGACCAGATGGAAATTGTAATCAAATAAAAGTTTAAAACCAATATAATCAACAGAGTTTGTATTTACATTCATTTTTATGACCATTTTTTCTACAAAAGAAAAGAGTAAATTGATCCACGACGGAGACAAAATATTCCCTATCAGAATATCACTGTGAATATTACAAAGGACTCAAGAGGATAGCTAAAATTTGGAAGCCAAGGATACAATAAAAGTACAAAGACTACTGCTGTCATACAAACAGCTGAGATTCACTAGACACCAATTCCACAACTTTAAGGTAGCTTTTAAATGATTGAGGCAACAACTTCATTTTTCTGTCTGCCCTTCAAGCTGAATGAAAATTATCTAAAAATAGATACATATTCAGGGATCCTTCAGACATTTCCATTCTCTCAACTGCTTTGAGATTTAAAGTATGCTTCTATTATGCTCAGTAAACAATCAGTATACATTACCTAGTATGGCCAATCCTATACAAAAAAAAACCCATACATCTTTTTATAGTACTGCTTCAAATATTAAAAGTACATCCTCAGACAAATTTAATTACAATATATAATAAAATGAACACACATATATAATACCTTGAAGCCAACAGCAGTAAGTTTTTGCCCAGACATTAACTTATTGGGTATTATAGTACTGGCAGGTTAAGTTCAAATCACCATTATTCAGATCTTTTCCTTCTTACACTGAACAGCAGATATTGCCACTCCTAACAGCTACAGAACAGGCAATCCTTTTTGGAAAGCAGATTTATAAGACGGTAGACAGTTATTTCTTTTCCTGAAAGAAGTGCAGTCTTAAATTGAGCTACTGACATCTCAGATGCTGAAAGAGACCAAACATGCTTCTTCGAAGCCATAGCTACTTCACATGCACACTCTCGGAGGGCTACTAAGTGTGCCTGACTTAGAGTAACAGCCAGCTAGAAGATGCAGACAGTATTTTCATCAGCGAGTATCACAGACAGCATAAAGACAATAAACAATTCACATCTGAAAAGCTTTTGTTATTAACAGCAGCAAGACAAGATTTTAAAGTCACTGCTAGCAATGCACTAAGCTAGCAAAGTCCCAACATACCACAATTAATGGCTGAGATTCATCAGTAAGAACTATTAGAGCCTTCTGCTACCTTTCACAGAGGCCTAGGAGGCTGAAGTGAAATTTTCTTCGGTTTTTTGTTTTTGGAAGATCCACGGTTGGTGACCCAGCACTTAGCTTTTTCAGTACGGAAACACTCCTGCCAATCAGCATCCCAGAGTTATAAACTGATTCCAGTCTTTAATAAATCACTGGAGAGCTGTGCTAGCCGGTCTTCCAACCCTACAGGACTAGCAGATGAAAACTCAGGTGTTCCTCAAGAAAATGAATTTTTGCCATGTGAGCTACAGATCTTGCAAGCTCGTCACTATACAGAAGAAAGGGAAGCTTAGTTTTAAAAAACCTATCAGAGCTAAATGTCAGTTCCAAGGCTCTTTTAGGAAATAAAAAGCTGAACTGCCCAAGGTGCGTATTATAACGTGCCAATATCAAAGTTGTAGAGATTAGGCTATTAGTATACTATTTGCTGTCTGCAGCAAAACCTGCAAACACCTCCACATATTTCAGATGCCTAGGCTTGTGACTTGATGCAACACAGCATGAAGGCTTCTAGCCAAAAGCAGCATCACTTGGCCTTACAAAGCATATGTTCACTAAAACCAAATCATGCAAGCAGTCAAGAATTTCTAATTATCAAGAAGTCACACATTCCAAAGACTATTTTAAATTATCTGGCAGGTGGAAGATGAGCTATAAGTAGAACAGACTAGATGACAGGACTTCTGTTTAAGTTAAAATTCCTGCTGAAAATAATTAATTTACTATTGCTAGCAATCTCCTTTAAGAAATCATATGCACTAGGTAAGGCTATATGAAAGTAAAAACACAGAAAGCTGTTCCACATTCAAGGCTCGTATTTTCCATCTTCCTTTATGAAGTTTCTGCATAGTCCAAAAAATAAAATGTAGTTTCAAATTTTTTTTTAAAGTTCCATATTAAAGTGTCAAACTGCAAACTTGGTTTTTACCAGCTGAAACTGAACTAAAATGAAAACTATCCTTATCAATAGATCACTCTTTATACAGATGTGTCAAATACTCAATAGAATTTCTGCAGATGATACTTTCTTCAGTCTGCACATGTCAGGCAGCATTTGCTTTTGAACTATTTTGACAAAATAAGGAGATCCTTTCTGGAAACACCGATGAACACAGAAAGGGGGTTGGGATTTACTCCCTATTCCTGCTATTAAGATAGAAGTCCGAAGAGAAGAAAACTAGCAACTTAGGTGTCAGTTGGACAGGGCTTTGAACAACCTTGTCAAAGTGGAGGGTGTCCCTGTCCATGGCAGGGTCCCTTCCAACCCTAACCATTCTATGATTAAAGAACTACAAATCTCACAGAGAAATCTTTAACTACTTAAAGGTCAGATGAATTCACTATCACCAAGCTAGTCATACATTTTTCATAGACAAAGTCCTACGACTGTGAACAATGTAGTGCACAAATCTTTTACAAGACATTCCTGAAACCTTCCACACGTTAGGAATCATTGTCACAACCTTGTAAGCTAGGTCTCAAATGTTCTAAAACACCCAGCTTTCATAAAGCTTCTGATTAATTTTTAGATATGTATGAGTCCAAAGCTGGAGTAGAATAAAATAGTTCATTAACTCTTCAAAGAGCTTTAAAGACAGTAGAAAATTACACAGTCAAATAGTCATCATTAAGGATGAATCACTAATGGGCAGGAATTTGAATTAAAGAAGAGTCAGCTAATTAAAAATTATAAAGGAGATCTCTGGAAACAGTAATTGCAGTGAACAGATTCAACCACCCTTATGTGAGTAACTGTAGAAACCTCGAACCCTGAAAACTTCCTACTGTAGATTAAGAAAAAAAAAAACAAACCCAAATAACAGAAGGGGAAGCTGAAGAAACACCAGATACATTCAAAGGACATTTTTTTCCTCTGTCTTCAATATATGTGGACAACACTAAAAAAAATTTTTAAGTGTTCTAGAAGTAAAGCTTTGAAAACAAAACAGGTGCAGGAAAAAATTGATGTTACATATTGGGACCATATTGGGTGTTTGTCCTAGAGAAGCTTGCTGAATTCTGCCTCAAGTAACTACAGGACTTGCTGACAAATTAAATGCAGGCAGATACCAAGTTAAAAACTGCTGAATTAGTTAATGCATGTGACTAAACATGAAGACTTAAAGAATTAGTAGATATAATTTGACAAAATAACGGTGACATTTAAGACATGCTGAGTTATATTATCTCAAGTAAAATGAATAAAGAATTCAAAGGTTTGTTAACAATTTTTAATTCCTATCCCTTTGGCAGTGATGCTGCAGAAAGTTTAAAAAAACAAAAATAAAGAATCTCACACAGTCCACCACATCCAGGGAAACTCCAAAATTCTAACCAAAAAAGTAGCTCAGCAGTTTTGCAGGGTGAAACATTTCTTTTTGAAATACAGACAAAACATCAGCTCTCCATCCAAAACAACTCGTATAGGAAAAAAAAAAAAGGAAAAATTCAGAACATACGTTTGTTTCTCCTTCTATGGAAAAAAAAAAAAAAGCCTGATCAGATACGGATTAAAAAAGAAAAGCTAGCATGGTCCAACTTTGTGATACATTCACAACATTGACACAATGTTTCTCACGAAAACTTGTGCCCCTTTGCTGTGTCCATATGCAAATACAAATCTATACAGAAAGCAAATGGCTATATTTATACTGACAGGCCATATAATTCTTAACCATATATTAACATATGAAGTCTGTTGTCACATCGTAAAGCTGTTTGCTCAGCAGGTAACTTCTGCTAACAACTGTTTAGTACTTAATTAACATATGCAGCATTGCACTACAGATAAAGATCCTTCACATCCATCCTTCCCTTTCCAACTTACTCATACTTACTTGCTTTAGATTGAGTTTTTCTTCTGTCTTCCCAGCAATCTCTGAAAACATAAGCTTGAAAAATACCACGCTTTTAAGTTCTTTACTTCCATTACCAATCCATGCAAATGTACATATAGTATAAAAAAAACCACAACTATAAGATCTTCTTCAAGGACCCATAAATTTGTTCACGTAAATGAACGTTTGTTCAGGATTACTCGCACCTCCATGGGAGCTCAAAACCAAGGTATATTTACATCTGTACTTGCTGATGCTTTATGCTGTACCTTGTGATACTAAATTCTGTATTGACTCTCATTTATATATGGATCCTGTAATTGCAACATCTCTGTCTAACACTGAAAATCTTCCTGATGATTTCTTTCCTGAAACAGAACATCTTACAGACCATGCTGAAATTGTGTTGACTCATTTTCTTAAGAATGATTCTAGAACTATTTATGTACCTTGAGGAGATCATTGACTAGATTTAATAAAAGGATTCTTGGGACCAACAATTGCTTTAAGACAGTTGTCCATCACTGCTGGGCAATTGGATGGTTCTCTAGCAACTCCTCCTACTAACCTTAGTGACTATTAGAACCCTCAGGAAGATTGGAAAACTTTATTTGCTAAGATTCAGGAAGCTTTTTCTAATATTGATCCAAATTTTCCTATTCTGGGAGAAGTAGCTGTATTAATGAAGAATTATTTAAGATGCAGGAAGAAAATATTCAAAACAAAAAAAACTGCTGTAGTGGCATGTTAATGCATTAACTTGGGGTGAATCAGTAGAGGCAGAATATATTGCAAAAATACAAACTTTGCTGTTGACTCCTCCAGCATATAGAGGAAAAGATGCCCCAACCACTGAAACAACCACTATGACCATTATAGTGGCACTTGCAAGCAGAACAGGTCCTTCCAGATGTAGAAGAGAGGCTGAAAAAGGGTAAGAAAATAAGACATCCTATAGCAGAAAGACCCTTAGAACTAAAATAAAGAACAGTGCTTGGATCTTCATCCAGACATGCCTCTTTGGGATCATGCATGGCATCCCCTTCCTCTAGTTCTAGAAGAGGTTGCTCAAAATCCCCCATTTCTAGGTGACAATAAAAATGGTTGTCATACCCTGGGTCCCTTAAATGGACTCTACAGAATGGCAGATTGGAAAGCTGGGAAAGTCTAACCCCATTCTAGAGTAGGCAATGTTTGCATTTTAGGTTTTGCTTTGACTAGGTAAATAAGAAGAAAAAAAAAAACAAAACCTGAGAGATAAAAAGATAAACAGGCAGAATAATAAAGCAGAATTCCAGAAATCCTTGACAACTTGGGATCATTTGCAAGACTGGACAGGAAAGAATAAACTGAAAAGGAGAAGTTGCTAAACAGTTTGCAATCAGCCCAATATAGCAACGGCTCTTCTCCATGACTAAAGTCCTGACTACTTCCTTTGTCCCCATGGCATTTTGGTCTCCCGCTCTGCTACTGATACTTCCACAAGATCAGAGCTTAAACCCTGTAATTCAGACTTCAGCTGAGTTACATGGGTTTATATGCTTAAGAACCTGGGATACCTGTGATAGCACAAGAGAATCTACAGATGTATCAGTACTGTCCATTTTTAACTGTTGTAAAGGCCATTTTCACATTGATGGACATTTTCACAACACAGGTATGCTCACTCCTTCTTTTTAACTACATTTTCCCTTTTGATAGTGAAACAAGCAAACTATCTTTAATTCTTAGGCAGGTAGAAGCTCTGACCAATTCTGTTCCACACAGAATGGAAGATGTGCTCTCCTTCCCTATTGCTCTTAAATTTACATCTCCTAGGTTGCTACCATGCGCACAAAAAATTAAAACAACAGGTAAAGTAAAGACAGGATGAAAAAGTATTCAGCTGCTGCTGCTGGAATCAACACTATATCACAAAAAGAGGAGGAATTATGAGAATTTAAGACCCCCCCATCTAAGAAATATACATCTACCCATATAATTAAAAAACATGAAGCACACAGTATTCACCTATTCACTCAATGTTTTTCTGTAACTGTAAAAGTAAATAACTGTAAATGATGGACCTAAGCACAGAAATGGTAATTGACCATAGATGTACACCTAGCTTGTTATATATTATCAGCAAACAGAGCTTCCGTATTTCATTATGTATGGGAGAGAGCTCAGTTTGATCCACCCAGGTCATAAGCCAGTCCTAATGCAAACAAACCATTTTTATATTAGCAGTCTCCTCAAGTATGAATACGTGTAAGAGTTAGATTAGTAGACAAACAAAACAAAAACTCCAACTGAATATCCATGAAAGATTAACACAAGTTTAATGGAAAAAAAAAAAGAGTATTTAGAAAACAAGACTGTATTTGCCAGTATATCCAAATTAAACATTGGCTACGCTAAGACTTTTCTTAGACTCATCTCCAATACTGCAGTAAGCATTTTAAACCTCTTCATGCTCACAGGAATAGTACTACCAAGCACTTCAGCAAGGAAAAAAAAAATCTACTACTTTAACTTAGTTTGCTGAAATTTGCTGAACATAGAAACCAAGAACATGTCGAATTTAAATCCAACCAAGTATGACAAAGAACATCTTGGTTTTATAACTTTTTTTCTGCATTCTGGACATACCACTATAAAAAGCGTTCCATTACCAATGAAAAAAAAAGACAATGAGAAAGAAAAAGATCTATATCAAACAGGGGGATATAATTTTAAAGAAGCTGTTGGGTAACCATACCAAGGCACTGCATTTGTGCCTGAATCAGATACACTGTTTGGATTTCCAAAGATACAGGTGTTGCATCAGTGAGAGAAAGAAGTAAATAAAAAGACAGAATTTACTTGTTGCACTGTGCAGGATTCCAGAGAAATCTGAAAAGTATGATATGGAATTTAAGGCAGAAAAATTATTCCTTGAAAGAATTCACTTTTTTCCCCCTAGTTACCTCTAAGACTGACACTAACAATTTTCTGCAGTTGAATAGAGGAAACCACTAGTAGAACACTAGGTGTGGCAGAGATATATTAGACTTCACTAAATTAAGTCTCTTCAAATACTTAGGTGCATATTACTTTGCCAGTTTCTTCCAGAAGTTGTCAGGCACCTTGTAAAAAACAGCTAATGTATTTAATTTGACACGTCATTTTTGAAGGTACCAACTTAAGCTTTTTTACAGTTCAAAATTCATACCTGACTAGAAGACAAGAGAGAAACACATCACCATAAAAAAAGAAAAAAAGGTTAATGTGTCAGAAAACATTAAAAAATGAATGTGATGGAACTGCTTTGTAAATTCAGCTAAACATTGATTGGAGAATACAGCCTCTGACTAATACAATCACCTCTTAAATTTAAATTAAATTAGATACTTTTTAAAGCCTCTTTTAGAAGTCTGCGCTCCAGTGCATTTAAAATTACTTTCCTGAAGGATTTTAACCTTCTCTGAAAATAACAGAATCTTTACAACAAGACAGAGCAGACATGCCTGAGAACCCACACCACACGGTTAGACAATGATTAAACATTCAACAGACTACTGTGCAAGCAGCTATTTTCTCTCTTATTTCAACATGCTAGCCGCCTTCTTTGCACAGTCTGCTGGTGGGTATCTGCTCCACCATGGAGCTTCATGGGCTGCAGGGGCACAGCCTGGCCCACAAGCTGCAGGTGAATCTCTGCTCCAGCACCTGGAGCATCTCCTCCCCTCCTGCTGTACTCACCTAGGTGCTTGTACAGCTGCTTCTCTCACACAGTCTCATCTCACTCTCTCTGGCTGCTATTTATGCTGCACACTAATTTTTCACCCTTCTTAACGATGTTATCCCGGAGGTACTACCACCAGCTCACCCTTGGCCAGCAGAAAGTCAGTCTTGGAGTCAGCTGGCATTGGCTCTACTGGACATAGGGGAAATTTCCACAGCAGCTTCTCACAGAAGCCACCCCTGCACCTTCTGACTACCAAAACCTTGCTACACAAACCCAATGCAGTGATGAAATGGTACATATATAATCTCCAAGTGCTCCCTTTGCTCTAAAGTACATCCAAAGCAGACAGACTGGATGAAAATGTCAAAAATTCCCCGATCACATTTTGTACTAACCTCTTCTGCAGGTTTACAGCCATCTGGATGGACCGCTAGCACTGGTGTCAAAATCCCAACACACTGCTGTAGAGAGCCTGTGCTAGGAATCCTAGAGCAACAGACTGGCGTAGGCCATTCTGACGCGACTGTAGAAGCAAAAGAGGTCTTCCATCCACAAGGTCTTAAGGCTGTCCTAAAAGGAAAACAGAAATTCAAATAAGTTCTAGACTCAGTTCTGGCAGAGCCTGAGGTGGAAATGAAGGGGAGGAAAGTTTTCCCAGCGTATAAGACTTCAAAAATCAAAAATCCTGTCCAAGGGAGAAGGAGCCAAAAGACTGCTTCTAAAAAGAAGCAGTGAACTAAGCCTGTGAGGAAAACAACATATGCAGGATAGAGTGGAGAGGTGGAACAAGTCATCAAAATTTTTTAGCCTTTCAGATGATATGATTTCAGTGGGAGGACTGCCTGTCCTCCCAAGTAAGCAGTTATCTATTTTTGAGTTCTATATATGTTGCTCCCTATCCAATCATCAACACTTAGCACAACAAACTATGAATTGTTTTGGATAACGCTAGAAAACAGCCTCCTCAATGGCACACATTCACATGAGCAGCTCCCCAGATGATCATTCTTTCAGACCAAATTTTCTCCATATATATATATTCTAGTTTATAGAAGTAGGAGTTTGTTACATTCTTTCATCTCTTGCCCACAAGTTAAACATTAGCATTTATAATGACAACTTTAGTGAAAAAAAAAAAAAAGAAAAAAGAAAAAAGGTGTTATTAAACTAACACAGACATGATGCTTAAGTAATATATCCTTCACTTCTGAAAAGAAAGTGTCACCTGAAAATGATGCCTGAGCCTTTTCAAGTGTTATCTATTAAAATGCTAGCAATACTGAATGAATTCCTTCAAAACTTTCTTTACCCAGTTTATCCAGCAGTAATTGAAGGAAATCCTAAGCAGCTTTAAAGTAAACAGAATACCTTAACAGAAAAGAAAGCAGATCTTTCCCATTTTTAATGCAATTCTAACTTGACTATAGTGAAGTAATATTTGCCATATATTATGAGCTTTTGTGTTCCATTTGCCATACCATATATGAGCCTACTAAGTTTTTCAAGTTTAGTGCTCTACCTGTTAGCTTTATGTATTGCCTGTCCAGATGAAAAATTACATACAAGGGAGATGCTGACACTATGATAACATAACAGTATGGAGGAAATACATGGTAAGGAAAGCTAAGGCTGGCAGTAATAGAAAAGATGTTTGTCAGCTGCTGGTTCTGAAACAAAATATTACCCCAGTACCAAGGCAGGTGAAGTATAACACTTGGCAGTTTCACTTTTTTTTTTGCATATCAAAAAGGAAAGGGAAAATATCTGAATTCCTAGTTTTGTTGTCCATTTCAGGATAGACTACCAAACTACTGATAAAGCATACTGATAAAACAGGTATAGTAAGCAGTTTTCTATCCACAGAAGTGGCTTACAATCTGAATTTTAACTTGCTAAGGATCTCCCAGAAAAAATACAAATTTTTACCAAGTCTGGAAGACAAAAAAAAAAAAAAAAAAAAAAAGACATTTCAAAGGGACAGAAAAATATGGACTCACACAATGATCCAGGACATACCCAGTATGAAACCTAACTCATTGTTACCTTTCTGAAAGTGTTAAATATTAAGAAATCAGGACATAATTCTGAAGAGACCTAATTGCCTTTACCAAAGCAAATTAGTCACAGCCCTCAAGAAGGTTAAACGCAAACTTCTAGGACATATCCGACTAGGCTCTACACATCGCACTGTAACATGCAATGCAAACACAAAATAAAATCAGTGCTGCTTACGTTAAATTAGCTTTTTTTAGTATCACTTCTCTCAGTAAAATTCAAGAGCCTTACAGAGGTGTGGACATGATCCATTTTTTTAGATGAGGAATCTAGTTCATTCCTGGATAAATGGTTGACAAATCTGAGATCAAGTTTTCTTCTATCTGTTCAGCAGTTTTAACTGAAGTATCCATATACACATCCTTCTGGTTAGAGGAAACTCATACTTTAGTGATTTCACTGATTTATATATTTCTACAAAGAATCTTAAGACCAGACATTGGACAGAAACAGATCTTGTAAAACACAAAAAAGGAACAATGAGAGCAGGACACACGGAGAATGATCCATGTTGCCATTAATAAGCAAGGCACATCTACCAAGGGCAGATGTTCACTTTTTCGTAGTGAACTGTTACACACTTAAAAGCTTATAATTTCCCTTGATCTTTTCCTTGGGTTACAAAAATACTAATTCAATCATTCCTTCTGCACATACCATCTTCTCTAAATCACCAGTCATTACCATTACCTTCCTGAGGCAAATTAACTGCGCCTACATCTTTCTTGAAATACAAGGGACAAAATGGTACTGTACTTTAACCTTACAACACAAAACAGAGCAGGAGATTAGACTCTACAAGCCCTTCAGATTATACCACTGTTTACTCTTGCCAATATATACACACAACTCTTTCCAAACAAAGCCGCGTTGCTAACTCTCATTTTATAATCCATGGCTTGCCCTAGATCAGGGTAGAGAATAGGGCGGCAGGAGCAATTTAAACACTTTTTCTCTTTTTTTTTATTTTTATGTTAAATATAAAGCCTTTCACTCACTCTTCTAAATTGTACCCTATTCTTTCAGGCTATCTTTCCAACAGTCAAGAATCCTCTGTACTGCCATCACTGCTTTGCGTACCTGCATCTGTTTCCAAACACATCTTGTCTTGGTATTCCAGAACTATATGTTAATCCATTACCCAGTTCCTGAACAATAGTAAGCTGAAACCACTGCACAAACTCCCATACAAGTATGCCCTCTCTTGCTGAAAGTGAACTAGTGAAAAATAAAACTGTCTGCTGTTAACATAATGATTTTACACATATCCTAAAATAGCTTTTTTTATCTAGGCCATGTTTCCTTAGCTTGCTCTGTAAGAGTATCACATGTGGCATTCTCCAGTCCGCAAGCTTCCTGTTGTAGAGGATGTTAGATCGGCTTGATTATGCATTTCTGATCTTCATAATAAAGCTTCCAAATCTGCTTCCCTAAACTGCATGTTTAAAGAGAGGACTGCCTTACCTGTAACTACATCTCTTTACTATGTTTCTACTCTAGCTGTCAAGAACAAAAATTAAGGCACAATACGCACACAAAACTAGCGGGTATTTTCTCACGGTTCAAACTCAAACCAAGAGCTATTTAAGCTAGGAATAAGCAAAATAAACCAAGGTCAAGAAGATGTACTGTGCCCTTTTATTTTCTTGATATAAATTTAAAGTAACACAGAAAAAAAGGTAATAACCTACACACTGCTGATGTAGACAGGCAAGTGGATAAGCAGACCTGGACACTGATAACAAAATATGTAGGTGAAAAAAACAAGAAACCATCTGCTGCAATAGCAGTTAGGAACACTGAGATTAAGGCTACCAGTAGCTATTAGCTTTCAGTGCTCACACTACTACACAATTTAGACTGAAGACTACTTCAGCTTTAAACCATGCATACAAATGGCCTACTGACTTCAAATGAAGTTGTCGGAGCTGGGATTTTGGAATTTGGAATCCAAGCAGCTTCTGTTAAGAACTTCTCACATCAAGTATTTCACAGGACGAAAGTTAGATGAGGATAATCTAGGCAGAGATCGCCACTGTCAATAGTTTTTACTGTCCTATTTTATACTCCATTACCATCATTCTGTCATCACAAGCACCAGACCTACTGCACAGTGGGTGCCTTAGCTTTGTATAAAAGTGGCACCTAACAACAAAGAATGGTTTCTTTGAAAACTGAATTTTCAAAATACTCCAAGCCTTTATTTCAACATAAACATTTTAGCTAGCTATGCTGACATATTGACCAATTCACAGCCACATTTTTGTAGTGTCCAAGATATAACTGTCTCGTTTTTCAAGCATCTCAATATTTTATTAGTCGCAATATTTGCATTATCCTTATTCAGACTGTCCTTCTGACACATTTAATGTTAATAACAGCAATAATCATGTAGTGCTATCTATACACAATGACATATCTATTCCTAATTGTCACTCTTTAACCCACTTACTACTTTGACCTCTTTCTAAATATAATATGGATTGAGTTTATGATTTTTAGTAATGCACAATATTCCCAACCTGCACATTCAATTTCTGTTTATTCAGTGACACACCTCCCCACATACACAAAATCATACAGCTGCCAGAATGTATGTAGCCAACTCCATCTCTTCATCTTATTTCAGTACCAGCTCAGTCTAGGGGTTATGATCCTGCACATGGTCAGAAATATCAGAGTGAGCAGGAAAGCATGACAACGACAGATTATTAGCTTGCTATGAAACTCCAGGAAAACAGATGAATAACACTGAGAAAACCACATATTTTACCTGTTGGTCTTGAAGTGACCAACAATATGTAAAAAAATCCAAAGCGCACAACAAAACCACCAGTTTTATTTCATTAATCTCCAAGGCTTTATCTTATATAGCAAAACAGCAAGGGAAATAATAATTTAAATAAAACTTTCTTAATGGAGGCAATCTAAAAATGTTTTTCCTGCATGCAATTTATCAAAGGAAAAAAAAGTTTCATAGACATGATGCTAATGCAATTAGCAAAACCATAAACACAGGTATGTGTTTAACAGATGCAAAATACATACTGCTATCATACTATTCTCTCAAAACTTATTAAAAAAGTCATCAAGGTAACAGTTATTTCAATCAGACTGACATCAAAGTTCATGCTCTTTTCTTGGCCTTCACCAATAGGTTGTTCACCAATCAATCAATTATTCTGGCAAGTACAGCCATGCAAACACTACAACAGTGCCTCTATCTCACAGGCCACCGGCCTCCTTCTGTCTTCTGGGGACACTGATTCAAAGCAACACAAGCCAACATTAGCAGTGCATGAAAGAGACCAAAAGTAATTGAACCTTTTTTTAAGTAAATATTATTTTTAGAATTGAGCTGTAAAATGCACCCTCCCACCACCAAATCAAGACTGCAGCAAAGCTCATTTTCATTTTGCTTGAGATTACTATACTGCTGAAAAGCACAAGAAAAAAATAAAAATATAAGGCAATCTACTGCTCTCAACAGTAAAGTGTCTACTATCATAATCAGCACCATTACTGTATTTCTTTGGAGTGTAAGAAATACCTCATTCATAATTCAAACAGTACCTACACAGCACTGCACAATTCAAAAGAAAAAAAGCCATCTTTCGTACCTTCATAACTGCTCTCCATAAAGAAAAAAAACAAATTATTTGCAAATCAGGAGTAACACTACAGGTCTGTAAAGACAACAGATGTCCTTCTTAATTATCATGATTCAAAAATATTAGTAAAGAAACCAGCAAATGCAGTTTCTTTTGATAGTGTTAACATACATCAGCCTTAAGTATGAGCATGGAGTATCAATGGTCTGGGTATGCTTGCCTTCAGAGGGACTAGCAACAAAGAGCGTGTTGACTTGCTGTGAGCTGGCAGGCACCCTCTGCACCTTCTCTTCAACCACCAGGAAACACTACCCTCATTGTTTTGCAAGTATGCAAAGCAATCAGCACAGATTCGTGTGGAGGATGCGAGACACAGTGCAAAATGCATTAGACACCTCTCAGCTCCTTCAGTTGACAAAGTACTCACTATGAAGGAATGCAGAAGTCAAAAAAATAAGATTTAGGGTCAACCACAAGTTTTCTTTTTGTTTCGTTTGTTTATAAAGAGTGGGTAATTAAGTTTTCCAATAATATTTCTATTGTAATGGGCTACTGAAGGACTGAGCTGTACTTCTTTCTCAAAATCTCCATCTTTCTATACTATTTCACTAAGTTTCAACTCTTCTTGTCTTCTCTCCCCTTGCTCACAATAGCTCAAGTGGGCCTAACAGCAGATGCACATCCCTGACATTGAAGAGAATGCATTTCCTGTATACAAAGTCTTGGACCTCACTGACAAACTCTTCACCACAAGTCACATGAGGCTCAGCAGATATCAGATAACTACTGCTTACAATAACAGCTCAAGTAGTCATCTTCCTCCAAAAAAAAATGCAAGTATGGTAACAGCCTTAAAACAGGCAGCAGCAATTTGGCAGAATCAGCAACCCCTTCCAGTATGCAAGCTGGCGTTAACCCCAGCTACATATACAGCTGTGTGCATGTGTGCATGTCCATAGGTATACACACAAAGTGGATTTCTTAATTTTTATGAATGTAGCTCAACTTCCACCTCCAGAATATTGTTCTTTGCCAGAAAAAGTGTATGCGACATTAACACTGGCAAACAAATACAGAATCCCCTCAACTGAGAAGGGCAATGCTTCCTGTTTAACCTTTTCTAGTCTTCTCTGACTCAACAGGAGAGAACAAAAATTCCCAGACATACCGACTGAGGAAAAAAAAAAAACAACACTGAGTATGAGTACAAAATGTTTAAAATATATAACTGCATTTAAATCAATCAGTTGCCCCCATAAACATTCAGTAAAAATATATGCCCTACAATGATCAATGCTTTCTTTAACAGTGAGCACAGCGCTTCAGGGAAGCTGCCTGCTATATTCTCAGGTAGAACACTTAACTGAATAACCTGTAAGCTCTCAATTTTTTTATCTGTTACAAAAAAAAACAGCAAGAATGATTACAGTGGGAAAGTATGGGACAACAGAGTGTAGGGGGGAAAAAACAACACACGAGAGTTATTGTCATACCAAGGTTCTCCATTTCCACTGATAATTTTTAATAGAAATCTAGAGAGTGTGGTAACTACAAATGCTTCTCATTACCTCAGAGGTGACCAGAGGGAGACAAAATTATGGACATTCAAATATGTTGCTTTAATGACACTTAAAGGATCACAACCTCAGCCTTCCAAAAGCCAAGAAATCAGTCTACAAGTAGCAACAGGAAACTGTGGGACAATAAAATTGCAGCAACTCTGTCCTATATGAAGAGAAAGGGAACTACAAAATGATACTGCTTTTAAAGAAAGCTGTAGCTTTTTTGGAGATCACAGTGTGCAATGGGGGAGTGGATCAAACAGCTGCATGGCTCTGGGCTTAAATCACAACATATTACTTAAAGTCTAAAAAGGGGGAAGGGTATCTAAGCAAGATCTTAAGACTTGCCATTCACAACAGGCAGTACTTGAAATAAATCAACTGGTAAATCTGTAATAGCAAATGTCAAATTTACACAATGCTTCTCAACATTTACAAAGGATCTCAGTGATATTTTCCTGTGAAGATAATAAACAAAGTGCTAAGTGGTAGAAAAATCCCTAAAGTAAAACCGCTTCTCCATGCATCTAATTATGTCTTCTTAGACATAGAGAAATCATTTCTTTCAGCACCCTGGCATAAGTGACAGTCTACTGCCTATTCAGCTCTCCACCTCCATTGCAAAAGATATATTAGATTCTTTACTCCAAATAAAATAATTTATGGCTGTATACACAGCTAAATAAGGCTGTTTATATATTTACTAACTTAGAAACCAAATGTAACTATAAAACAATGTTACAAAACAAATAGGAAGTATTCTCTTCCAAAACACAATTTGCAGCTGTTAATCAAAGAGGAAAATGAGAAAATCCTGTTTGTGCCCACAGGCTTTTATGAAGCCCTGCATTATCACACATTACAACATTAATCCCCCAGTGAGTAATGGGAATACTAGAGTCAGTTGTTTAAAAGTTAAACAAGCATATCATAACTCTGAAGTCCACAATGACACATTGCTTATTAGGAGGA
The DNA here is from genome assembly GCA_032466535.1 of Forpus xanthops. NCBI lineage: Eukaryota > Metazoa > Chordata > Aves > Psittaciformes > Psittacidae > Forpus > Forpus xanthops. The sequence continues at coordinate 36,469 of JASSUY010031264.1, read as the reverse complement.
CTTTAACTCAGAGAAGAGCACATAAGTTTACAGCACATAAAAGTAAACCTTCAGAAAAATTTAGCCTAGGGCACAGCAGTAACATGTAGGAACTCCCTTAGGAAAAAAAAAGCATGGCCTGGGACTCAGTTCTTTGAAAATATGCTTGATTTAAAACAAAAATTTAGTAGTGAGGGAAATAAACAGAAGAGGGAATCGTTTGCTGCCTTCTGCCAGATTTAAAGCATTTCAGTAAGACTGTCTGTCAGTGTCAATGGGAGAATAGCTACCCAAACCAACAAACTGCTTGACTGAGCATATGTCTTCATACACAAATACTAACCCTCCCACAGAAATCCTCATTTTGAATATCTTCATCTGCCTCCAGGCAAAGCTCTGCTGCTTGCAACAGTATCTGAAATTTGGCTGAGCGGACAAATGACTATCATTTCTCATTTGCAAGAGTAGGAAGATCCCTAAACAAAAAAATTCTTCCATTCTTCTAAGCAGGCAAACATTTTCTGGCTTCAGGTGAGATAATGGTCCCTATTTCAGGAAGCTCTGTTTACCACAAAGAAACACAGGAAATGTTACGTTATCAAGTTTCCGAAACAATGGATTTGGTTTGTAATGCAGATCCTTACTTCTTTCTTGTCCTTTTCTGTAAAATCAGTAACAGTTAGTTGAAACAGAATACTGAGTGCTATTAACACTGTCATAACAAGGATGAGGAAACTGCAACAATAAACCAACGTATTAGCTTTTCTAAAAAAAGCACTGTTGTTTTAATGCAGTCTTTAGCAGCGCAGCAATCCAGCTGAGTGCTTCCCAAATCATGTTGCAAACCTTAAGGCTTTCACTCAGTTTACTGATTGCTGAGTCAGTCAGCTGCTAGCAGCACCTTTCTTTTTCCAAGCTTAAACTCAGAAGACAGTTGGCTAGGCAGGAAACAAGGTAAGCAGTTTACATATACATCATGTCTAAAGTCAAGTAGCAAAAAAAAAAAATCAGCACTGCAGCTCAAGTAACACATAACCTCTCCTACTCCTTAAGCATCTGCTTTTACCCCCAGACTCCATTCTGACACCACCACATTTGGGTACAGGTTAGAGCTGATTTAGCATGTGCTGCAATTCAAAAAATTTTGCAATCTATGTCACAATACATGCCTAAGGAAGGGAAAGAATAGCCAGGAAAAGACTGTTTACTTCAGCAGCAATGGCAGACTGGCATGCCCATGAAACTAACAACCTAATTCTTAAATTTTGAGATGTGCTGTTGTTGTTACACTAAATCTCAACAGGCCTTTTATGTAATAATTATGTCTGCTATTTTCTCTAATTGCTTTTCGGGGTTTGGCTTTGGTTGCTTTTTGGTTGTTGGGTGTTCCCCCCCCCCCCCCCAATTATTATGTATCTGTTTTCTGTCTCAATTTATAAGCACCTCTTTAGCAGCTGGACCAGGAATATTGTGAATTACACCATAACATCATCAGAGAGGGATTATTAATCTAATACCTGGCAGAATGCTTCAGGATATGAAAAACTTTCACTGCTGGAAATCTCTAACAGCTATTAAAATATAAATTCAACCTCTAGCATTTTCAGTAACTGCAAAGACATCAATTGTATAAATTCTTGTTTCCCCAAAACACCTGTCTGACTCAGGGTTGAGGAATAATTCTTGCTTGAATGTTCTAGAAAGGAATGAAACAGAAATCTTCCATATAGAAGCTCATCCTAGGGTACATCGAAAGTTAGGTAGGAATAGGAAAACATTCCAAGAGTCTAAATTTCTAATCAATCCCTAAAACCGAACTTACTGAAGATAAAATAATGTAACAAATAGGCTAGGTATTTGCTATGTTGAAAGGAAGGTCAGGATATACAAAGAACTATGACATTTTATCTGACAGCAGGTATGTTATGTTATAAACAATTCAGAAAGCACCATGAAAGAAGGCACCTTTCAAAAATACAGTTAAACATACAGCAATAAAAATATCAATGTATTGCTTTTGTTCAGTCAACACAGAACTATTCTCACTCCTTGAGACAGATAGGGAAAAAAAAAGTCCTTGGAAATATTATACTGTCTTAAACCACTTACCCCAGAATGTTTAACTTGACATCAAGTAAAGCAAGCAGGAAACTCTCAACACTTTTGCATACTTCATGATAGGCCAAAACAAAGACTCCCAACTCATTCTTTCAGGTAAACTGTTTGACAAAGTCATACCCTTAGCAAACCACTTCTTAACATTGGCTCACATGGAAAGTATCAACTAACTTTTTTATATACATTAGGAAACGTACCATGTTTTTTAAAGGCTCAATTTCAATTCATCATTAGTAACTAAACTAGAGGAGAAATGCCAGCTGAAAAAGCAATCTTCCTCTGCAACTGAAAACGGGAGGCTTGTAATTACCTCCCTGTGGGGCCACCACCAAAACAGAAGACCAGCCATTTGTCAGGATACCAAAGACGGATTTCCGCAGTATGATACATGAACAGTTAGCTTCAAATTACTTTGATATAAAATTAATAAGAACCAACTTATAAGTACCAGCTCAAGTACTTCATCAGCTTCAAAAGAATAGCAAATGCTGAGAACAGTTGTTCGCTTTGCAAGCTGAAGTGTTCTATAGCCCAAGTATGCTCAAACCACTGATTCGTCAGCATTGCTCTTATATTTGCACCAGAAAGCATTCCATACTTCCAGAAACTAAGTTCTAAATAAAAAGATGATGACTTAAATATGACCCTTTCAACAAAAGCCTTATCAACTTTCACATTCATGGAAAAATTATATACAGAAGGGAAAATTCAATTTGATTTTCCATACCATAACAACTCTGTGCTTACTCATCAAGAATTAATATGACAAAAAAGTTTGTAATAGGCTTAAAGTTCAGTACTATCTCCAGCACATGTGTATGAAAGAAAACTACAAGAATTTAGAGAGCTGTTTATACAAGACATTAAATGTACCTATCTTGCCTGTCTGGCTTGGACTACCATGTAATTTTTTTCTCAGGAGACATCACATCTTATCCAAATACATCAACTGTCTTGCCTACCTCCTCAACAATTATTCCAACATGCCCCAGGGCTATAACAGTGTACCCCATGCTGTAAATGAAAGCAGATCTTGTGCCTATTTTACATTTTAATGGGGTATATAAATCCCTCCCATTTCTTGCAAAGATCCCACAGCTATTTTCCTGCTAATCACAGCGTATCCTCATTTGTCTGAACTATATCAACACCTTTAGGTCTTAAAACTTATTTTTTTATTTTACTTTTATGTTTCCATTTCCAAAAAGCACAAACAAGCGCAAAAAGGAAACTAAGTCCTATGTCAAGAGTAAATTTTACTCTTGTGAAAGTCAAGAGGGGTGGGAAAGAAATGATCAAACTGATTTTTTCCTACCTGAAATTGGTAGATAGGCTAATGATGCTAGTTAAACCTTTTGCCTACCTATAGGCAGATGCTTCCAGTAAATACTTCTACAGTCTCATAATAGTTCTGGATTTGCAAACTCTTTAAATAATTAGCCTGCTACGCAACCGTAACTGCTACTATTTGCCGAAAGAAATAGTGAGATACTGTTTAGCAGTTTATGTATTTTGTTATCTTCTTTCAGTGAAATACATTTATATTTTATTCTCTCTCATCCTCTTCTTCTACCAGTTTAGTCTTCCGTTGCACATTTATTTCCTGTCTGCTTATACCTGGAGCTCCCAATGCATTCCTTTAGGCAAATCACTGACTAGGAGACTCTCCAGTGTTGCTCATAGCCACAGTAAATTAAGAAGTTGAAAGGGGGAATGCCATTTCTTCCTTCGTTGCTCAGTGTAGTTGTCCAGGGGAAGCTGACTATCAAAGCTTTAGCCTCATCAACAGGACCTTGTACAGCAGTTCTTATTTCAAAGCTGTTCAGACGCTACCAAAGCCTCTAATTCTGACACACCTCCAACTACTTTTAATCATTAAAATATGCTTGGCAACATCACTTATGCACCCAGCCCCAATTTTCCTCAATCTCAAATATTTGCTTTTTTGAGGAAATGGTCTTTTGAAACAGCCTTCAACAAAGCAATGTCTCATTATGAGATCTTATTTTTTATAAAGCATAACTCTAGCCTTCGACCATTTACAGCTTACATACTGAAACAATTATAAGCTGAGTAGCCAGCAGTACAGTATTTCAATATTGTGACCCAGTGATTTCCTTACAATGCTTTGAATGTCAATGATCCATGAATATTACCAGAATAAAGAGAAGTTTGAGTGTAACAGAATGTATTACATGTAATTTGCAAATTTTCATTAATATACTAAAAGAGAAAAAAAAAAAAAAAAAAAAAAAGAAGAGAGACAGATCTAACACCAGGCAGATCAACAAACATGCAACTGAGACACCATTAGCAACAAATGAGAAAATACACCTTAAGACAACCTATGCTTTTTCTAAGAATTTCAATGCTTGATGCAAACAACTGTTGATTATTATCCTTTTTTATGCAAAGAAAATTGTTATATTGTTACATATTGCATGTTAAAAAAAGCAGACAATTCAGGTAAAAACTGGAGCAATAGTATAAACAACAACGTTAAAAATTTGTCCACACTTAACATTTCATTTCTTAGTAAGTCAAATCCTCAAAATAATATCATTTAGTAGCATTCATTCAGGAAAGTGAAAGAATATTATAAATGATTATACTATTGCTCATAGTATAAAAGATCTTCCCTAATAGTTTCTGTGACATTACTGTGTAGAACATATACCCAAACAAACTACTTCAAAACTAAATATTCAACAATTGAACTGGATGGAAGTCTGAGCAGACAGTTGCTTTATTATTTTTCTCAAAACACCTTTCTGTACAAGTAGCTGCCACAGTTCAGAAATAAGGCTCAGTTTTCCCAATGCAGTAAGGTGACCAGTTTTAGTCTACAAAATACTAGCATAACGATACTGAATTGAACGTCTTTCATTACTTTTCCTTACGGTATTCAGAAGGTAAATAAACTAGGTTATCACGCTCCTTAATTACATCAGCTCATGAATTTGACATGTATGAATAAAACATTAATCTTCTCATCTTGTCTGAAGTCTGCTTTCCTGTTCTTTTTTTCCGAAGAACAGGAGTTGGTATACTTAAAGGAGAACCACTTTATAAGTTATATAACCTAATTATCTCTTCTATGAATTGATTTCAAACTATGACCATTAAAAAAACCCAAACATTCAGTAAATTCAGATTGAAAAGTTCTTAAGTGAACTGTGGAAACTTAGCGCCAGGCAGAAAAACATGCCCAACTACTCAAATGCAAGCAAAATTGTTTAACTTCTACCACTATATTCTTCTAAAAAACTATCCATAGCAGCAGCAGCTGACTACACGTTTATAATTTTAAGTGACCAGGAACAGAGCACAAGTAGCAGCACACTGAAAAATATCTGATGGAATGCTGATGCTTAGAAATAAATTACAGCCTATCTGCAAGCAACCCTTGGTTGTCAATCTGCAAGTTATCCACCTTGTGGAAAGCAGAACTTGTGGCCTGATCTCCCACTGAACAGCAATAACATCAGCATCTTGCTGTTGCTGTCTCTTGCAAGTTCTCCATTATTCCACCACCCCCAATACAGCCATTCGCCACATGATAAGATTATATCTCTTCTCTTTTTCTTAGTGAGAATCAACAAGAGGTATCACATGTTCGAGTTTGTTCCAAGGTTTAGGTATGCCATCTGATCAGTTAAAACATGTCTTCGGTGAACTGGCAGAACTGATTTTCTCCAAGCTTATGTCAATTCAGTATTTTTGGGATTTCTGCCCATCAAGTATGATTAAAAGCAGCCTACAAACTGGGGGAGGAGGGCACAAGGGAAAAGAAACGCAAGGCTCAAGGGTAACAGAGCAGGAGATCAAACTGTCCCAAAATGCAACTCTTCCTCTCCTGCAAAAGTGATTTTTGTTGCCTGGCTGGGGAAAGCATTCATACAAAAACACTATTAGCTTTTACAACAAGGACTACCACAGGCACATTATTACCATATTTGACATGCGCTGAGAAAGAAGACAAACTGGGTAGAGGACAGGATGCTGCCAGTGCTGGTCCCACCATAGTAATGCCTTCCCATCACTTGAAGTTTGGACATTTGATCCATACAATGCAGCCCCAGCAAGTGCCTTCAAGTTTTTCCCAAGGTCCTTCAAACCTTTTGTGAATTTTATCTAACTTTCTTCTGTCCTAGAAGAGCCATGTAAACAAAATATTTATAAATATTAAGCAATCTATCTTTCTGAAGCTGAACATAAAACTTCATTTACAGTAGATATACAGATTTCCAGATGTACACATAGTTTTAGATACAAGTCTCTTAAAATTTCCCTAGTCTACATACAGTTGATTTCATGGGCTTGGAGGCTTTCCAGTAATGCTCCTTCATAAACATTCAAGCTTTTATAAATACTTTTATTTTTCTCCCCGCTCTATCAGAAAAAAATCCCTTTTGGAATAGGAAGATAATTCTTCAACAAGTATTTCCACAAAACTGGCTAAACTTTCTCCTTGTGCAGAAAAGTGACTGCTCAGCCCATAACAAGTTTCACAATGCCAAAGCAGTAGCAGTTCCAGACGCCACCAAAGAGCCAAACTAATCCTCTTTCCTCCAAACCGCAAGAGTCAGACTTGGAAATCTTTAAAGACAGCATTTGTCATTTGGGCCACTGTGTTCACTTCCTCTTCAATATGCCCGGCCATAACCAGAATTCAATTTACTGTGAAGATGCCAGTCATCACTCTTCTCTTAAAGAGAACTTGTCTCTCTCTCCTGACACATCCTAGTTTATCAAGAAACATAAATTACTAGCCATTTCTACTATTTTTACTCCTTTCGGGTCCATTTCTCCCCTCTCATTCTTGAATCATTACTACATCCTTCTGAATAAAAATTAAAGATACATCCAACCATGAATTACACACCCAAACAAATGGAAAAAAAGGAGAAATCACAAATTACGGGAAACTGTTAAGCCGATATGATAGAGCAGTAATTGATAAGAGCCGTTTTAAACTAACAGCCAACATTCTACAAGTGACAGATATAGAAGCGAACATTGTCTCTTAGAATATCAAGAAGTTGTTCTTGTTTCTGATCCATAGAAGGAGACTGTACAGCTCATGCCCACAGATGGAAGCAGTAGTGAATCATAATTTCATTAGCTTCCATAACAAAAGATAGTTTGATTTTAAGAAAGTTGCTACCAAATGTTTTTACACCTCAGACCTGAAAATGTAGCTACAAGGATCCCAAGGTCAAACATTTGCTTTGGAAATCAGTGCCTGGCTTGCATGCTATTTAACTCTGGGCACTTCTGCATAGAAACTGCTGATTTTAAAACACATCCCATTGTGGATTCTTTGTTTAAAATGCTAGTGACCCAAACTAGTGGATTAGTGCAAACTAGCGACTGCAACTTAGTGCAATTCAACTCCACTGCAAATAACATGAGGCATGCGATAAAAAAATAAAAGGCATTGTTTTCCTGGCAGAAGCCAAGATGTTTTATGAAGTTTTCAACAAAGGAAAATGTGGTCAAAATGAGTCCTTAGATGTTTTTCAAATATACATAACACTCATGAAATATAGAGAAACCATTGTTTCAGCTTTAACAAGCTCCGACTGTGTTTGGGAAAGAACAGTTTTGGAGAGAAAAGGAATAGTCATGATAGTCTAAAACTGCATAAGAAAGCTTTGATATAATCCAAAGCAAGAAAATTACATATTATTGTACTTCTATGAATCAGATCACAGCTGAGATAGGGACAATTGGTTCCTTGCACACAGCAGATTTCAAGCATTTACTGGTTGCAGAAGAGTGATTAGTTTGCTTGGACAGGGAAAGACAAAATAAAAGCTGTGATTTGACAACTTCACAAAGGAGGCAAGGAGGCAAATAACAATCAGAAACATGAGGCTTCGTCTTCTGGGGGTTTTATAGGGTTTCTTTTATAAATATGTGACAAATTCAGTATACAAGACTACTTGGTTTCCTTCGGGCATTGGTTAACTTGCATTTTTTTAAACAAACCGCTGCAAATAAAGTTTTTATGATTTAGAACTGGGATGTGGAATTAGCTATACAGGCAGACGAGCATATTCTGATAGAAAAAAGTTTTGTGCTGGGTTTGCATACACAAGGCATACATTGCTTTAAAATGTTTGAACCAGTTCTGGTTACCCACTAGGCTCCAGGAATTGCTCATAGCTTTTCAACACCTTTTCTCACTTGATGGGATGACACTATAGCAGAATAATATTATGAAATAGTACTTGCAGTTGAAGTACCAAAACCACCCACCCACTTTCAACTTTAACAACTGCTCTATATGATTTTGAATATATAAGTTAAGATTTATCCAGATGCTTTTGTCAGAGCAACTCCGATTCTGCAGCACCTCATTCAGGTATCTTCCTTTTCACTACACTTTTACAAGAGTTGTTGGAGTGTTTAATATTTTCTTCAGGAGCCTGTTAGTGTTACTGACAGTCACGGTACTGAATTTTGCCTCGTTCTTTAACATTTTGTACAACAAAGTAGTATTTTAACTACAAACATACACATTTTTTGTTAGATTTGATGAAATATTAATGCAGCTCCCAGCAATTCAATGAACCTATTCACAGCTGAACATCAAATACAGATTTTAGAGCACATAAAACTTAGAATGAACACTATTTTTTCTAAAACTATACCACCAATACTTTTTAAGCTCTCAGTACAGAGTTAGTCGATAGTCTAGCTTTCAAAATGTTTACTTCTGGAACTCTGCACGGCTGAAGCAGTCAGTCCTTAAGGCTGAAATGTTGATCTATACACTTTGAAAATATTTTAGTCCAAGGTTCATAAAACCTGCAATGCCACAGGTTAAGACCAATTTGAAGCTGAAGAGGAAAAAGAATGAGAACACAAACCAAACAAAACATTTTTGATGAGTAGCCATCTAACCATCAGCAGTTGCCCCATTCTGTTCGGCTTCAGCAAAGAACTTGAGCTTTTACAAAGAATAAAGAACTCCTGTGTGTTCTTCCTGCCACATTATTCTCCCTATTCACTTCAACGCCCAAGTAAACCAACAGCTGAAGCTGAAGAAAAGAGACTGCTGAGCAGTTTGGAGTTGTGTTCCCCACAGCTATCTAGCCCACATTTCCAAAAGGTTACCAGTCTGCTCTTTAAAGAGGCCATATTCTTAAGATTAAAGGTAAGTTGCAAGCAAATGCAAGTACAACTTACTGGACTTCCCTATGCTACCTGTAACCCTTTTTTATACAGCACCGGAGGAAGGAGTAAGTATGGTAAGAATCTAAAGGCCTTTCAAAAGTTTGTGAGAAGATGCAAAGGATGTATAACTTCTAATCTTCATTAAGGCTCCTGAGGGTGGTACTATGCTTTCCTACTCCCTAAAGTTACGGAATGATTTTGTATTTTTCATGCCATTTCCAAGACTTTCAGTTCAGAAATATAAACACAAAATCAAATATTTACCAATGTCAGCCTGAAAAAGAACTTAAATTTTATAACCTCTCTTTGCAGGCAGAAGGCCTTAAGGGGCAAGTTTCATTTTTCTTGAAATACATATTCTAAATAAGCATATTTAAATTTTAGTACCTCTGCTGCACTTTAGGAAGCTTAATAATTGTAGTATTATGTGTAAATACCTGCAGTGTAGCCACAATTTGAAAACTGAAAACAAAAGGCTTACTAAACTCTTACTAATTTAAGTACTCATATTTCTTAAACTTCTGATCGCTGAGCCCTGAAGAAGAAAAAACTTGTAAGAGTATCATGAGAAAAGTGGTGAATGAAATTACACACTGCTTGCAGGAGTATTTTTTCTTTTTCTTTCTCTTTCCTCCTATACTCTAAGTATACCTGTTATTCCAAGTACCTCTTTGGAACAGGACTGCTGTATTGTGCCATTTTCAATCATTTTTCTAAGATGGAAATATTAATTTCATTTACATGGTACTTACTACAGGCAGCAGAGTTTAAAGGAACAAAGTAGTCTTAAAAAAAAAAAAAACAAACCAAAGTTCTGTGGAAATGGGTCCTTAGCCTCTTTACAGCAGTCACTAACTTGTAAACTGGACATTCTAAGTAGGATTCCAATCAGCAGAAATGGAAGTAATTTCTTACAGAAGTATTATCTGGAGACAATAGCCAAAGCTGAGGTTTGCATCTAGAATTAGGATTCAGCTTCTGCGTTTGAAAAGTGTATCAATTCTAATTATCCTGAGTACACAATGAACTGAAAATTAAATAAATCCATGAGTTTAATTTTAGCTTAAATGAGTCCTTAAAGATACTTCAAAAAATGCCCCATCAGTGAATGTTGAAGAGAGCTTTAATGTATTTAATGCAGAAACATCATGAACAGAATGTGCACGTAAGAGCCAGATTTTTCTTACTGATAAATTATTCATAGTGATAATTAAACTGATGAACTTCACCACAACTCTCACCAATCCTTTTTATCACCTACAACTAATTTGCACTTGGACCACCTTAAGATTCAAAAGCCTATTGTACTTGTGGCAGTTTTTGTTCATAGGTCATTTTGGTTTATTAGGTTTTTTTTTTCAAGCATCACCTAGCAAAGTTAAGAACTGAGCACATGAAATTACATCCTCTGGTCACCCACTTTTGGCTGGGGTGAGACACAACTTTATGCTTGATCTTAGTCGCTGCTCATCCAGCCACTCTAGTTAAACTCGTTTTCGAACACTGCTATGGAGACATTTGATTAAGACCAGTACTAGATACCTCTATCTCTTTAAGGAAGTCTGTGGTCATGTCATGCATTTTTTATTCTGCTTTTCTGTCAGCTTCTCCATTCAGATATGTAATAAACCCTTCTAAATATCTCCCCACATATGGACAGTTGATTAAAACTCACAACCAATATTCTTATCCCCTGGTTTGCTCTTTATGGGGCCTTCAAGAAAAAGAAAAAAAAATCTAAAATTCCAAAATTTATTTCCCTGTTCATGGAAGAATCCTGGTATTACCCCTTTTAATTTTCAGCGTAATTCTGGTTATCATTGACAATTTACACTAAACCATTGCTAGCAGAATGCAGACTTAAATGGCATGGAAAAAGATAAGATATTGATGACCCATAGCTACAGAAAAGTAAACAGGTTCAGATTCAGGTTCTTCAGGTTCTGCTGGCCTTTGTCATGTTGGGCCTGTACAATGAGCCTAGTACTCCTGTCTGCTGTAGAACTACTTAATGGAAGAGATCTATGCACGGTGATACTATCGTAATTCCAGTGGCTGACAGGAAGCACCAGCTGAAGTTCTGGAGTCTACTCTTATGCACTACAAAAAAAGAAAAGTCAAAGAACACAACATATCCTCCCTCTCACTTGCCCGTAACAAGTTTTCACAGGCAACTTGGTTGTTGAGTATCATCCTGATTCAATTGTTTCACATAACTGGGACGACAAATTTTGTCATATGACTTCACTTACATGTTAGGAATTCTCTTAGATGAAGGGATACTGGAACTTAACATGAAAAAAGTTACCACGCCCCACTACAAAGAAATACTGCTAAAAAAAAAAAATTAAGTTTCTCTATACTAAGAAATCTCACCGAAAGAAAAAAAAATCCTAAAGATTCTATTGCTTGCACATCTTAACCAATATTAGTGCTACTGAAAATAGACTTCCCAAAACATTAACAATATTACACTGGCTTGCAATTTATGGGATAATGTTTCAAAAAGCAAGATAAGCATTATGGAGCAAAGAGCAGTTCACATGTGCCTCCAAAGGATGCTAATGCTCTTTCAGCTAGACAGCAGAACACTGAACTGGCTTATCTTTTGGGTAAGTTTTCTAACAGAATAAAGTTTCTGAAAGTTGATACCAGCATGGCGCAAGAGGGGAAAAAAAAAAAAAAAAAAAAGGCATGAAACACTTCCCTCCTTAACTAGGAATGAACTTCACAGCAGCTGTACATCAGCTGGTCCCACAGTCTGAACCTCCACAGCAGCAAACTGCTGCCGCTTTATACTATTTTCTCCAGCAGTAAAACTTGTCACAGAAGAACAACCAAATGTCATGGAGACCATCGGGTTATGCAGAATAGCAGCCTAGGACATAAATTGTGTTCGATATCCCTACCTGTATATCTTTCAAATGCTGGGAAAGATCTGATAATGAAAAATACAGAAGCTGAAACTATCAATGAGAGTTGCTGTGGTCATTAAACACTGGTTCCAGTGAAAAGATGTCATTACAAAGCTCTGACTATTAAGGGTACCTTTTTAATTCCACAGAAATGAAGCAAACTGCTCCAACACCAAAATCAAATACCTTGGATTAAAAAAAGCCCAACAAACTTAAAGTTGTGAAACAACAGGTGCCATACCATAGTTATCTACCTTTTAAAGGCACAACAGAACAAGAAAAAAAAAGGCATGGATTTTTTTTTTCCTGACTGAAAATGAGACCCTGGATTACAAAAGCAAGGGTCGTAACTGATAGCAAGAGGCAATCTAGCAAGACCACCCTGCCAAGGGTAACTCCTCTTAACTGACCAGGTCTCCAAGTACATTCGCTTTTGCTGACAGCTGACCTTATCAGCTACACATACCTTTTTATGTCAATTTCTCAATTCCACTGGCCTTCCAAAGAAAAACATGAGGAATCAAAGGTATGTATGCTTCAATAAACTACAAACCACGACTCAGTAACCTGTATAGTCCAGGGCTTTAGAATTCAAGTTAATTCTCTTTAGTGGATTATAACAAGAGACCTTTATGTGAACTTGATGGCAAGAACGCCTCAATCAGCTGGGAGTTACTACAACAGTACATGCACAAGATATTTATGTGGTGCTCAAAGTCACAAGCTTCTAATTCAGCTGAAAGTAGACGCCCCTTAAGAACCTTCATATTTCATAGTGCAAAACCATAGTTAAGTAATCAAAAAGTGAATAATAGAGCAGTTAGCCAGCTCCTTAATACATTAGCTAAAAGTATATCAATTCCATTGATTTTTATGATGGGCTGATTTCGCATAATGGATTAAGCTCCCTAGAAGGACTGTAAAGCAGAAAAAATACTTTGCCAGAATTAGTAGAAGATGGTGTCAACATGCTTTTATGAGAAGCCTACTGTTAAAACATGTTATTTGGGGATGCTAAATTTAGAATATGACTGTCAAGAATAGATTTGGTGTTAAAACTTGACTAAAAGCTATGATTACACCTCTGCAGATGTATCTCACAGATCTCAGTTTTATTTTGCTTTAAAGATTTTGTTTTATTCCTAGCTAAGAAACAGGAAGCTTGGACTATGAATACATAGTCAAGCTTCAACACGGCAAAAGGTTATAAGCAGGACGCCCCAAGGATTCATAAAAGCGAGCAACATTTAAAGGCACTAATGATCTGGAATGGAAAGCAGAAAAGTTAACAGTTATATAGATTAGTCAAGTACTGAAGACCAAAAATGTAACCAACTGGGAGTTAATCGACTATGATGTGCAGGTGTAACAGTGGCAGATAAATTCAACACTAATAAAGGCAGAAGAAATGTCACTGAGAGTTAAGGTAGAATAATTAGCATGGTCAGCAACCTTCTAAATTAAGTAGACCTGGTGTAAACAAGAAGATTACAAGCATTCCTGTGGAACTAAAGGAAGATCTCTGCTCAGTATGAGAACATAGCTGTTGAAAATTAAAAGTATCAGGATTCAAAAGCAGCAGTGGCAAGCACTGCAAAACTGTACCATCATGCTAAAACTAGTTCTTAATTCTCAATCATTACCTGCAAAAGGTTTCTGCAATATTAAAGTGAAGAATTAGAAATTAATAATTATAATTCAAAGAATCACAAAGCAAAACATGAAAAGAATACAGAGTTATGGAATAAAAAATCTGAACCGAAGAGTAATAGTTTACACTCAGAAATTAAGATGCTGCTCACTGAAAGGGGGAATAATACAGTTCAGAGGTACACTCTTTTGATACAATGCATGTGCAAGGTAATCTCTAGTGCACCTTTATTATAAAGAATCCACCAACAGCCAAAGAAGGACAGAAAACTGGACTACAGTGAGGAATGTCACATTTAAGGACCCAGGCCCACATTCAGTATTCATGTAACTGGTGCAAGCTCCGTACCATGTCAGAAGTATTCAGTATTGGCCTCCTGTAATACTACTTATATCTGCATGAGCTATTCACCTAAATGAACTCCAAATAAATGCCACTGCCATAATTTCAATGATAAAATCACAGTGATGGCCCTCGGTGGAGGGGGGGGGATGAACACAGGATGATGACGGGATGGGGAGGGGAAGAAGGGGGGACTCTAAACCACCACCTTCCAAATAAAGTTCAAAAATCAAGATCCTGAAGAACAATGCTGGAATGCAAAACACACACTATAACAAAGACAGCAGAACAGACTTCCAAGCTTCGGTTAATAATTTAAGACAACTAAAAGAACTCTGAAACTCTTGATAAAGCAATTGGTATATAAGCATGAAACAGCACCGTTCTCAAAAGCCCCACTATAACTGCTAAAAAAGAAGCTATATTTCAATTTGTGGGTCAGTCCTTCCCTTTGTAAGCACTGAAGGTTCTCAATACAGGTCAATGTGCTTCTAGAGATGGTTTCTGCATTTCCACATCAAAGATGATTAAAGAAACAGACTGAGGATGACTGCAGAGACAAAAACCTTCTGATTTTGGCCCTGTGAATCAAACTTTGGTGCCAGGTGGATCATCTGAGACTTAGCATGTGCACAAAAAAAATCACTGAATATATAAAACAAAATCTGCCAAGAAGCTCTTTCCTCTTGAACTAAACATAATGTAAATTTCATTCAAATGATTTAAGTACTTGGAAGTATCCTATTTTTAGATGAGTGTTCCTGGAGCTACTTTTTGTTCTCATCTCAAAGACAAACATCACACCCTTTCTGCAATAGCAGAAAGAAAACATTTAACAAGTTTACACCTAATGTACAACTTATCCATATATATGCAACCAAGAAAGGGCAGCGGGGTACTATTTCATTAAAGCAGCAATCTGGTACTGAAATCTATTCTAAATTACCTCCATTCTTTCTCTGTATAGCTTATTCCTGAACTCATTTGAACAAATCCAGCCTGAGACGATGAGGGAGAAGGAACAAATTGTTGTATAAAACTGAAACAGTACCACCTCACCACTAGGCTAGGCAATGACTATCACATGGTAGCTTTAAACTGTTTTCATAACTTTCATTAGTGTCTTCGAATTGTCCTGTTCCCATAGGAATGAGGTACATGAGAAGTAAGGTATCCTCATTCACACAGCTTACAATTCTGAAAAGCCAGGCAGCATCCAATAATAATCTGAGTGTTATCATTGCCACCTTGATCTCAAGGGTGGCGTCCTTGACAGGCACCATTCGTACCATTTCTGAGATGACCACGCTGCCACAATCTCCCTATTGCAAATGATTTTGAGTTCTCTCTGATGCACATTCATGCTTTATAGACAAATTAAGACTGATAAAAAGTGCTGGCACTAACACTTAAAAAACACCAACATCACAGAAGGCCACAGACAAAATTCCAAGTCACAGAAAACGCCAAAGCTTCCACTAGAAAGTGAAACGCTTTCTCCAATATAAGCGATCCTTTGTATTTAGGAGAAAAACGAGTTCTGTGGTGTTCCAAGTGTTAGGAGCAACATGATCTTCACCGCTTTTGCAAAGGAGCGAAGTTGAGAGCAGCAGTGTATAAAAATACATGGTTAGTTGCATAGTTTTGGTTTGCACAGCTGTTGGCTATGTTCATTTACAGTTCATGTAGTGCCAACATCATTTATATAAACAACAGAGGCTGGTTTGCTCCTGCTCATCGCCATAAAAGTTATTTCTCTCTCTAGCTGCTACACAAAAATTAGTTTCTATTTCAGTATTGCACACTGTTAAGTTTACAAAGCAGCAGGTTCTGGAGACCGCTGAAAATAAGCAGGACTTAGAGAAACTTGTCTGTACTTAATACCGAGGGGGAGGGAGGGGGAGATGGACGACATACACTTCTGCTTTCTTAGAATGCAAGGAGGTAGTAACCCTCTCTTAACACGAATAAAGTCACATGAAAACTAAGTTGCTTTAGACAACTACCTGGAACGAGAACCTTAGTTTCCCTGACCCTCTCCGGCTTTATGAATTAAAAGGAAATATAATAAGGATTATCCGGATTCCGGCAGATAAGAGAGAATCTAAAATATTAAGTGACACATTATGTAATAAACATTAACTGATCGAACTCGATGTGACAGCGGTGCAGAGGTAGAGCCGTCGATGCTGCTCGGGTACTCCCCCCTGCACACATACACACAGAAGCAGACTCCTGGAGGCTGCTGCTGACACAGCGCAGCTCCCGACCCCTGGAACCAGCGACAGGACGTCCTCAGCCGGCCGCCCACCCTTCTCCCCGGCGAAGCTCGGCCCGGTAGCCGGTTGTGCGCGCCCCTGCCTCCGCCCCGCTGGTCGGCTGGAGGAGCAGGCACCGCGGCGGGGCCGCCCGGCTCCCCAAGCCACCCCGCGGGGAGGAAGCGGCGACCGGCCGAGGCGGCGGTGAGAAGCCCAGCACCGCTGCCTGAACTTAGCGCTTCCCCTTCACTCAGCTCCAGAGCGGAGCAGCGGGAAGCGGAACCCGAGACGCCCAGAGCCCTCACTTACCTCGGCCCTCCCTGTCGCTGCGGGGCTGCCGGACGGCCGTTGTGTGTGTGGCGGGGGGTCACCGTGCGGCGCCTGCCCCGCCGCTCCTTCGCCTGTCACCGGGTGCCCGCGGAGGAGAGTCCCGCAGGGTAAATCCTCCGGACGGCGGCGGGAACGGGCACCAGCCGCGTACCGCCCGCTCGTCGCGGCGGCCGCTGCCTCGCACCAAGTTGAGGGGCGGCCGCCGTTGCCGCTGCG